>JAGTXV010000254.1:0-64000 GCA_020226045.1 Muntiacus reevesi
GCCCGACCCCTATGACCATCTGCAGGCTGAAAGGCGGGCCCGGGGACGGACTGGCTCCCCAGTGAGCAGGCCTCTCACAGCCCCTTGTCCTGCTTTCTGAGTCTGCGAGATGCTTGGAAAACCCGAGGGGAGGCTGTTTGTCCTCTGAGCTATGGAAAGCACCCATAGTACCACTCAGATCGAGGAGCAAACTGAACTCTGTCACTGCCCCCCAGGAAGCCATGGATGAGTGTGTGCAGGCTGGGCTTTCCTCGCCCCGGGACCCCGCAAGGTCATCAGGTGCTGAAACCCCACTCACCAGTGCATCACACCCACAGTCCTTTGCAGAGCCCGGAGCCTGGGGCCCTGGTAGCTCTGGTTCCAGGGGCCTTAGCAGCCCGCCCTGCCCAGCCTCAGTCTCGGGTAAGAGATGAGAGCCTGTAGAATTTACTCAGGCTGCAGTGTGAGCCCCCCCAGGCCCTGGGGCCACCCCTTGAGAAAGCTACTATCTTGTGAGACTGCTGGCCATGAGGTGGTTCAAAGCCCACCAACCTGACTTGGGGTCTGGTCCAAACTGCTGGGGAAGTCTGTGGTTGTCTCGGATTGGGGGTGCAGCAGAGTCCTCAGGTGAGAGCTGATGTGGAAAGTGAGTCACCGAATAAAGGGGTTGATTAAGACACACCGATGTCGTTAAATCACCCTGAGCGTGGCCCACCCAGGGCTTCTGGAAAAAGGTCCTTCCCTGGTCCCAGGCGCAGAGGTTCAGTTCTGGGAGTTCTGAGTGCATGGAAGTGAGTGTGAAGCTCAGAAGGGACACAGCTTCAGTTTCCACCCGAGTGGCACTGAGAAGAGCAGGCTGGCCTTGCCCTCTCATGACCGTGGAGCTATTCCCAACCCAAAGTGTCACTCCTGCCTGGGGCAGGGGGTGAGGCCACAGAGAGCCCTGGCTTACAGAATCCAGGGTTCATTTTTGCTTTAAGTTTTGACACTTCTTCACCCTTCTCAAGAAGGTGTGATGCGATGCAGTGTCTCTGCACCCCTAGATTTTGATTAATTGTAAGGGCCATTCTCATAGTAAATAAACTAACAGTTGTCCTTAAGGCTGGAGAGTGGGGAAATCCTCCAGAGGACCCACCCTCGGGGAGGGAATGCAGAAGCAGGATGCTCACTGGCCAAGTCAGGGATGTAGCTGCTGCCCACACAAGCACAGCAACTCCCAGATACCATCTCCGTGTTCTTTGACTCAGCACGTGTGTTTATTTCCTGCAGATACTGTGGGGATTTTTTCCTTTTTACAGATAACCTGATAAATATTTCCTATGTTCCACTGTGTTCAATAGCCAGTACTTTTTCATTTACTTATTTACTTATTCTCCTATTGGGCTTTTTTGTTGTTGTGACTCAATATATTCCACTTTTGAGTATCTTTAACAGCAGTTCCTTCCAATTACATACAACAGGGGGAGGTATTTTCCCAGTTGAGTCACGGGTCTGGCCGTTTTTTTTTTTTACCACTAGAAAATTATTACCAAATTATTTTACAGTAATCATAAGTAACTGGGCCCACTGCTTCATTTCCTCCTGGAAATCTGAGCATACTGTTTGGTTCCTGCCTGGAGAAAGATTTGGATTTTAAGGTTTGGGACTTCAGCAACGGCTTTTGGAAACCTAGTCTGTGCAAGTCTTGTGGGTTTAGTGAATGAGCATAGAACTGCTGCCAGGACACCAAGATACTTCTGGCTTCAGCTTTTGAACAAAGCTGAACACAAGTGTGGGGGAGGAAATATCATTTCCCCCCAACCCTTCTGAGCTCTTGGTTGAGCCCTTTAAATAAAAAATGACAGAAAAACAAAAGTTTATTGACATGAATGCCTCAGGTATGCATAGAAGAAGCCCCAGGAAAATGAGTGACTTAGAACAGCAGCTTTGATCTCTGATTTAGATAGCATCTTCAACAAAGAACAATGTTTATGGAGAAATGACAAGACAGGGAAAGCAGCCTTAGGCTTCCAAGGGTGGCAAAACATGCAGGTAAACTGATGGTAGCTAAGGCTAGTTAGTATGGTTTGTTACATGCAGATCCCCATCCCCTCTATCTCTACACTGATAGGATCCAGAGTCTCCACATCTGTCTTGTGGAGGGGGGGACAGAGATACCTCTGAAAATGTATGTCCTGCTTTTAGACAGAAGGGGAAGACACTGACTTGTGCAGAGAAGCACACTGGCAAACTCAGGAGGCTCTTTCTGCTTCCAAATTTTCTTACAGCTGGCACCTCAAATCAGCAGGCCTCTGCTCTCAGAGAACGCACTCTGACAAACTCAAAATACCCTCTGAACAATTAACTAGCAAATCTGAAATATTCTTCCAGGAGAAATTATTATTAATTTTTTGTTGTTGTTGAATCAACACGCCAAAGTGTTGATTTTTAGTGCAGCTAAAAAAGCAGCCGGGATTGGGCTTTCATCTCTTCCAGGTGGTACCCCTAAAGACAATAATGATGGTGATAATGATATAAGCAAACCAAGACACACACCTTATTTTGCTTTGCAATTATCTACCGTCTTGTCGAGATTTAGCTGGAATCTGCTGTGAATCTGCCGCTTGGGGAGAGGAGAGGGGTAGAAGCAGACTGCTGCTGGACAGACTCACTTAGCTCCATCAGGTCCAACTCGGCCTTGCTTCGATCTTGAAGACACCACCACACCCTCATGAGATCAGGCACTGGAGGGAAGAAGTGAATAACTCTCATCACTTGGCTTGTCTTTTGAGCCCAGGAGGAAAAATCCTTAAATATTGCTATTGTTTATCCCAGCAATATCATCTATTCGACAGCCTGGGCTGACTTGGACATAAGAAGCTGAGAGAACATTTGGCAGGTTTGTACTGAACTATTGAGAGTCATTTCCTAGGCAGGTTGGTAAGAAGTCTAGGGGTCCCCAAGGAAAGAGGGGTCTATAATCCTCAAGGAGGAAGAAAGGACACAGTTTTGGGGCCCTCTACATTCCTTAGGATTATGTAACAATAATGTATCCTGCTTGAGGACCGTCCCTGGAAAAAACCTTCTGGCTAACCCTGTTATCTTAAGGTGTAGAATATGGGAGTAGGTCTAGTGAGGTCTTTACAACCTCCGGACATTCTTCTGATTCACTGTAATAACTAATTAGAGAGTACATAACTCCATAGCTAAACACTAGCAAGGGGTCTTTCTTCCCCCTTCTGATGCCTATGTCAGAAGCTTTCTCTATCTTTTTATAGTTTACCAAAACTTTATTACACAAAAGCTGTCAGCCATCAAGCCTTGTCTCTGGCCCCAGATTGAATTCTTCTCCTCCAGAGGCCAAGGATCCTGGAATCTTTTCATGGTTCAGCAGCACCCTTTCATCTTGGGAACTTGTATGGTAGTCTTCAGGACAAGGTAAGGATGCTTGGAGCTCTATGTATTTGTTCTCCTAGAGAACACGTTTTCTGCTGTACTTCACTAACTCGACGCTGTGCTTGCTTGATCCTGTCTTCACTTCAGGATCACATGTATCCCACAATTGTCCAATGTGTCCAACACAAACCTTTCCCCTCCAGGCTGCGCCACACCCTTGCCGCACCCCTGCCCCGGCACACATGAATCCTGCTTCTGTGTCCCTTGCATCCTTTCCTCATCCCTATGCTGCTTTTACACTACCCACGAATCCAGTCCCTGAGGCTGAGCTTGGGGATCACCTCCAAGAAGTCTTCCTTGACTGCTCTCCCTGTCTGCCCACCTCCTTTGGTACTTTATGGTTCCAAAACATCTGTGGTCCACTTTGTGTGGGAGTATCCCTCCCAATCTAGACTGGAAGCTCCTTGAGGGCAGAGGGGTTTATCTTATCAAGATCTGATAAAGACTTTCCTTCTTCAAGATACTTGGTCTTATACACATAGTACTGCTCTAGAATGTTTGTTGAAGAGGTACATAAAGTCAGGAGGGTATTTATGAAGAAATAGGAGCTGCCTGAGTCTCAGTAGAGAGAGGCAGTCCAAGGTGAGGTTTCTTTGTCACTGGGTGCTCTAGACCTTTGAGAGAGGATAGGAGCTGTAGTTGGGAGTCAGCCAGGCTGTCTAACAGAAGCACTCCTTGCTGGGTCGCCCATTTGCTTAGGACACTGAGTGACGTGGATGAAATTTTGCAGTCCATATCCTTCTTGGGTTCTTCCAGGCAGCTGGTCTAGGTCCTCATAAAAGTAGAGGTGGAGGAGCAGGCCAGGATTCCTTCATATAAAAATGAATGATAGATACTGATTCATTTCTATCACTGCTAGATAGACTGTGAACACTTCATATCATCAACAGTATGAAGAGACAAAAAGATATGACACTGTAAGATGAACTACCCAGTTCAATAGATCCCAATATGCTACTGGAGAAGAGTGCATAAATAGCTCAGGAAAAAATGAACAGCCTGAGCCAAACCAAAAACAATGCCCAGTCGTGGATGTGACTGGTGATGGAAGTCAGCCTGATGCTGTAAAGAACGATATTGCATAGGAACCTGGAATGTTAGGTCCATGAATCAAGGTAAATTAGAAGGGGTCAAAGAAGATGGCAAACATGAACATCAACATTTTAGGAATCTGTGAACTAAAATGGACAAAAGTGGGCGAATTTAATTCAGATGAGCATTACATGAAATGTTGCAGAAACCAGTAATCCAGAAACTAAACACCACACTTGGAGAGTTGGGAAACTCAGCTTTATTATGCCAGTGAGCCCAGAGTAGTTAACACTTAAAGCTCTGAGTCCTGAACAAAGGGGTTATAGAGCTTTTGTAGACAGATTATAGGGGGCAACACTAGCTGCTAGTAGTCTGGCTTAAACTGAGGCATTTTGCATGTGCGGGAACAGCAGTCAAGATGGGGAGGGGGATGCCTGACCCTTACACAGATAGGCATGATTAAGCAGGTTGTCAGGGGCCAGACAATTGCAAAGAGCAGGACAAGGGTGAGTAAGATAAGCTCCAGTTCCTGGTATTTTGTGTCCTCGCTTTCTGAGATTAGGTGACCTATGTGATCCAGACTTTGCAAGGAGCAAGTTGAGTTACAGAGACAGAAGGAGCAGGAGGTAATGTAAAATTTTATCCTTTCCTCTTCATCCCCCACTCTTGACCCGTCTATCACTCATTGTAGAAAGCATCATCTCATCTTTTGGCAGGATATTCAGAGTTCCCCATCGTTTAAGGGGCTATATTGGGCTATTACCATTTGTAACTTTGTGGATTCAAACTGAGAGGTTATCAGCTCGGTAGCTTGAGAATACAAGGGCCAAACAAGAGCACCACAAAGAACACGAAGAGAGGACGGGTTAAAGGGAGAAGCCGTGATGCCCAGCTCCAGATATTGTGCCAGTTACCTTAGGAATTAGCTAGTTTCTCTCTTCTTTTTATGATTTGGTCCCTTGGCTATTGGGCCATGTCCTGACTGTTTCTGATTGGTTTACATAAAAGTAGCATTCTTCATTCAAGAAGAGGCAGAGTCCTCCCTTTTCAGCTGTCAGTAGGTCTGGCCCTCTTCTATTCTGTAAAAACACCATGGAGTCAGCGAGTCTAGTTGGTCTTGTCATGAAAAGCACAGCAATGATACCAATTAGGGATAGAGGTCAGGGCTGACTGTGAAAATCTATCGATACTTCGATAAACAAATCCTCAAGCTTCTGCCAGGCATTGATCAGCCAGCTGCCAGAGTGTGGCTGGAGCAAGACTGAAGGATCCTCAGGCTTCTGCCATGCATTGACTAGTCAGCACCTACAGTGACTAGAGCAGGGCTCAACATTCATCATGGGTGAGGGCCAATGTCTTTGAAACTGGACCTTGAGGGGGTTTTGGGGGTCCAGAACTGCTTTCCAGGTGTCCTTATCACAGGAAGTCACTGCCTTCTTGACTGTGGTGTGATGGATCCAAGGGATCACGCCTATAACTTTAATAGCAGTAGGGGTTGCCAGGATGACCGTGTGAGGGCCTGTCCAAAATGGTTGAAGTTGTTCCTTTTTTCTGTCTTTAACCCATACCTCATCTCCTGGCTGATAGGGATGAGCCCAGTTATCCAAAGGAATGGGTGTCCTTTCTGAGGTTTTCGCAGGCGATATGGTGGGCCTGGACGTATCAGGACATCTCCAGGTCTGCTAGTTGTTGGTGGTCTCCCATGAGGTTTTTTTGTCACTGAGGGGGATCTCCCATATTATATCTCAAATGGAGAGTAGCCTGAGGACCCCAGGGTGCATATATGGAGGTCGAGAGTTCACAGAATAAGGCAGCTTGTTCTAGCATTGTCTGGGTGTTGGTCGGGGCATGTTCTTGTCATACTACTACCTGGAGAAACAAACTTAACAGTTAAAGATATGTGGTCCAGAGATTAATAGATAGAGCTGTTGTGGGGCTAGCCAGGAAAACCAGGTCTGACATTAATTCGTGACATTGGTGTTTCTCTAGGTATGAGAAGATGCAAGAATTTGAAGTCATAAAAATCTTTACTTGAAAATACCTGGCTATCTGAAGGCCTGTTTTTCCAGGTTTTTTTTCCCCAGAGCACAGAGTGCCTTATTTTTTGTCTCCACCCTGAACTCCTTACAAGGGGCTGTTGAAGGCCAGCATCTTATAGTGGTCATGATTTAACCTTTGTAGAGACAGTTGTCAAGGGCCAACTTCCAGTCATGAGGGCCCTTTCATAGCCACGTATGTGACCATGTTTGGGGGACATTTCATGGTCATTGTGTCCCACAAAGCTGGGACACCTGAGTGAGCCTTCCCAGGTCTAACAAAGATTCCATTGACAAGCCACTCAATGTGTTGTCACTAGACCAGGCCTTGTAAATAGCAGAAGTCTCTGGACCATACCTGTTTTACTAGCCTCTTGGACCAGGGAAATATTTCCTCTTGTTGCTTCTTCTATATCTAGAGTTACACTATTACAATTATTGGTCTCATATGGAACTGTATATCAGCATTTTATCACAGGCTGAGTCACACATTTGGTAATGATAGAAATAATCGTCTTAAGCTAGTCACATAGAAAATAATATAGCAGTTATTATAAGGTCACAAGCAAGAATTTAAGTCAAGAACTTTCATTGGGTATAGCCCGGTATACCCCAGGTCATCTGACTCAGTTAAATGATTATAGCCAAATGACAACCAGGAGATGACCTTTATCCGTGGAGCATCTGACCTTTATTCAAAGACTGGTTACTGAGATAAGCTTTAGAAACAATGTTAGAGTGTTCTTTTTAATAACTTAATTAAAACTTTTAGCAATACAACAAGGAACTATCTCAGAAGTGATTCTTAGTAAGCACAATTCTTAATTAGCAAAACTAGAACTTAATTTTTTTAGTTCAGAGAAGCGTTTTTTTTTTTTTTGGAGAACTCATTGTGAGGGCATTAATACTGCAACCATGGAAGGCTTTAGCACATCAAATAAAAATGAGGTCTGTCAGGGAGCCAGGAAAGGCCAAGTGGCCATCTTGGATTTCCCATAGCCCTGGCTCCTTGATTTTCAGCTGTTGTTTATCCATTTTTAATTTCCTGATTTACGAGCAAACTATTGCCATGCTATAAACACATCAGGATAGTTAGAGTCTAACTGTGAGGGCTTTTGTTACTGTTGAGGCAGAATGAGCTTTGTCTATATGTAACACAATCTTAAATAATGTGTATTTACTTCACCAAAGTAACAGAAAGATTTTAAAAACAAATTAAATCACTTCAAGGCAAAGAAATTCATAATCTGTTGTTGAAAGCTGCATTTAACAACAGTAACAACAACAACAAAAACCTTTGTTCTCTAAGTAGAGAGACCAAATTGCAGACTGGTACCAGCTTACTGTTAATAACAAAAATTTTTAATCTGCTTAATTGTAGAAATCCTCTTCAATAAACATTTAAGAAATAGCATGTGAGTAAAGAAAGGCATGTGAGTAAAACCATAGAAGCCCTGTTTTAAATCTGATTCTGTTGCAGTTGACAAGGAAAACGGTCATAACACTTTAATACGATAACTAGAATTATAATTGACCATATCAGGGCATGTCAGATCTGTATGAATTTTACATGATTTTAGGATCTCTATATTAGTAACATCAACAATCTAGTACAACCTGAAAATATTTATCACCCCTTCAACAGTACTTCTCATGTAATTTAACATATCCAGTGAACCCAGGTAGCAATAGCTCTTTGGGATGTCTCAGGGGCCCTCTGAAGCAACCCAAAGTTAGCTAGAAATCAAGTTACTTAGGAAGTTTTGTTGATAAATATCCAAAGGGCTTATAATCGTCAGGTAGGATCATATAAGCCACTGCGAAATAATAGCTGTTTACTTAGATAAAGGTAACAAAAGACTTAAAAGATAAATATAGAAAAGATCAATTAAGAGGTAAAGAAGGCTTAAATGTATTATTAAAAGCAGTTCAACATTTGAAAAAAATATGTCCTCTTAACAGAGAGAAAGATTGAGTTCCGGCTTTGCACCAGCTTACTTTGAACTCATTAGGTAAACTTACTTAAATTTATTTTAAACTTAGTCCTAACCATGCACAAAACTGTTCTTCAGGGTCCACTTTGCACAAACTTTTTAATCACTTTCTGTAACAGCCACCTGTAGATCATACCTACTTTCTTTTCCCTTTATAAAATTTAATTTTTATTCATTGTCTTCTTTATTAACAACATACATCCTACTTCCTTATTAGATTAGCAGACAAACCTTAATACTAGATACATAATATTGAATATTTCCTAGTTTACATGAATCTGAAATTTATTTGGGTAAATTTGTTGTGGGTGTGTGTTTTTACACTTGATTGATTTGTAAACACTTACTTTACTTTAGGCCAACTAGAGCTTATTTACAACTTCAACAATATTATCAGGAAAAAAAAAAATGACATACACTGAGACATACATAAATCCAGACAGACGGAGATCTTATAGTTTTCTGTTTGAGAAAATGTCTCTTTGGCGCCCCCCCCCCTTTTTTTTTTGCTTGTTTGCTTGAAGTTTTAATTTGCCCAAGGCTGAAGTCTCAGGCAACGTGGGCTGCGTAGTTCAAGAACATGGAAATGGTTAACTTCAAGCTTTTTCCTAGGCAGGCCTTTCAACAAGCTAGTTGTTGTTAGTTGCACATGCAAAAAGAAAGGTTTTTATAGTTTCCAAAAAGATAAAACTGTCTCTCACTCCATTCAATCATCTGTCATGCACTTACAATCATTCAGAGGCTTTCCGAATGCCTCCCTTCTCCTGAGTCCTCAGGTTTCCTTAACTGTTGTTCCCTTCCGGAAGCACCAAGAAGGTTGTCAGGCACAATGCCCCCTTCTCCTGAGTCCCCAAGTTTCATTAACTGATGCTCCCTTCCTGGAAACTCCAAGGATGTAATCAGTCTCTACTACCTGTGGGAACTGAGTGGGGACTGGCCCAGGGCCTACTTGATCCTTTGGCCACACTGGTGAGTTGGCCATACATCCAATGAGTCCTGCTGGGGCTCAGTATGGGGAGATAAAACACTGGTTAGAAAAAGAACCTGGAATACTGTCAGGTGGTGCCTCTCCTCATTTGTCTCAGGGTTCCTTCACTCCGGCCTGGGGGAGCCACCAATCCAGAGGCTCAGGGGGCTGGCATGGTTGGAATCTCCGTGAGACCTCCAGAAACGTTCCAGAAACCAGTAATCCAGAAACTAAACACCACGTTTGGAAAGTTGGAGAACTCAGGTTTATTATGCTGGTGGACCCAGAGGAATTAACACACCAAGTTCTGAGCCCTGAACAAAGGGATTACAGAGTTTTTATAGACAGACTATAGTGGGCAACACTAGCTGCTAATAGACTGGTTTAAACTAAGGCAATTCACGTGCACAGGAACAGCAATCAGGTCAGAGAGGCAGATGCCTGACCTTTACATGGACAGGTATGATTAAACAGGTTTGTGGGCAATTACAAAGAGCAGGAAAAGGGTGAGTGAGATAAGCTCCAGTTCCTAGTATTTTGAACCCCCACTTTCTGAGACTACGTGAACTATGTGATCGAGACTTTGCAAGGAGCAAGCTGAGTTACAGAGGCAGAAGGAGCAGGAGGTTATGTAAAATTTTAACTTTTCCTCTTCACTACTACTGTGGGCAAAACTCTCTTGGAAGAAATACAATAGCTGTCATAGTCAACAGATAATTTTGTTGTTAATTGATGAGTTCCTTTCATGGCCAAATAGTGTGTCTGATGTAAGGTTATTAAAATTCTCTATTGGTTGTTGTGGGGGAGTGATATCCTGCCATTCTCAGTCTGCAGCCGTCCTTTGTCTACTGTCTGAGCTCCCTTATGCTGATAATTAACTTATTTCTTCAGGTGTATAATGTGGTTTAGTTGTTTGTGGAAACCCAACCCAAATCAAGGCTCTTCCCCCATAGGAGTGAAGTCAGAGAGAGCTGCTTTTCAAGCCTGTGAATGACCTGGTTGGTTTCCCTCAGAAACCATGATTCCATCACTTCTATAATTGCAGCAATTAAGAGCATTCACTTCTTCTGGTAAATGGATAGACTCCACGAACCTTACTACTACATTAAGGTATCTAATGGGGCTATCTGCAGTTGTTTTGAATTGTCTCTCTTTGCCCTGCTTATTTCAGAGCCCTGGTAAGTTCTATTGTGGCAATTGTGCACTAGTTCCTGGAGAAAGGAGGTTGGCCTCCAAAATTTTCTGATCTGTCACTAGTGTGTGGCGTGTTCTTCTCAAACCACATTGAACAAAAATTCTTTCATCAGCGAAGATTGTCTCCTCAAGACTTTCTAAGAGGCGATATTTTAAGTCATTCCTGGCTACTTAATTTAGAGTCAGAATTTGTGTACAATCGTGAGAAGATACCTTTTCTGTCTATTCAGTCAAGAAAGTTGGAGGATTTAGAGTATCACAAACTCTAAATTGGGTCACTGGCCCATCTAAAACTTCATTTCATTTCTGTTGCTCAGTCGGGTCCAATTCTTTGCAACCGCATGGACAGCAGCATGCCAGGCTTCCTTGTCCATCACCAAATCTCAGAGCTTGCTCAAAGTCAGGTCCATACAGTAGATGATACAAGACAACCATGTCATCCTCTGTCGTCCCTTTCTCCTCCTGGCTGCAGTGTTTCCAGCATCAGGATCTTTTCAAATGAGTCAGTTCTTCCCATCAGGTGGCCAAACTATTGGAGTTTCAGGTTCAGCATCAGTCCTTCCAATGAACATTCAGGACTGATTTCCTTTAAGATGCATCGATTGGATCTCCTTGCAGTCCAAAGGACTCTCAAGAGTCTTCTCCAACACCACATTTCAAAAGCATCAATCCTTTGGCACTCAGCTTTCTTTATAGTCCAACTCTCACACCCATATATGGCTACTGGAAAAATCATAGCTTTGACTACATGGAACTTTGTGAGCAAAGTAATGTCTCTGCTTATTAGTATGGTGTCTACTTTGGTCACAACTATTCTTCCAAAGAGCAATTGTCTTTTAATTTCATAGCTACAGGTATCATCTGCAGTGATTTTGGAGCCCAGAAAGATAAAGCCTGTCACTGTTTCCACTGTTTCCCCATCTGTTTGCCATGAAGTGATAGGACCAGGTGCCATGGTATTTGTTTTCTGAATGTTGAGTTTTAAGCCAAATTTTCACTCTCCTCTTTGACTTTCATCAAGAGGCTCTTTAGTTCTTCATTTTCTGCCATAAGGGTGGTGTCATCTGCATGTTTGAGGTGATTGATATTTATCCCAGCAAACTTGATTTCCGCTTGTGCTTCATCCAGTCTGGCATTTCATATGATATACTCTGATGTAAATTAAATAAGCTGGTACAGCTTATTTATTTATTTATTTATAAATTAAATAAGACAATGTACAGCCTTGATGTTTTCCTTTCCCAATTTGCAACCAGTCTATTGTTCCATGTTTGGTTCTAACTGTTGCCTCTTGACCTGCATACAGATTTCTCATAGGCAGGTCAGATAGTCTGGTATTGCCATATCTTTTATAATTTTCCACAGTGTGTTGTGATCTACACAATCAGAGGCATTGGCAGAATCAGTAAAGCAAAAGTAGATGTTTTTCTGGAACTCTCTTGCTTTGTCTCTGATCCACGGATTTTGGCAATTTGATCTCTGGTTCCTCTGCATTTTCTAAATCCAGCTTGAACATCTGGAAGTTCAGAGTTCATGTACTTCTGAAGCCTGGCTTGGAGAGTTTTGAGCATTACTTTGCTAGGGTGTGAGATGAGTGCAGTTGTGCAGTGGTTTGAACATTCTTTGGCATTTCATTTCTTTGGGGTTGGAATGAAAACTGACCTTTTCCAGTCCCGTGGCCACTACTAAGTTTTCCAAATTTGCTGACATATTGAGTGCAGCACTTTCACAGCATCATCTTTTAGGATTGTAGCTCAACTGGAATTCCATCACCTCCTCTAACTTTGTTTTTATTGATGCTTCCTAAAGCCCATTTGAATTCACATTCCAGGATATCTGGCTCTAGGTGAGTGATCACACCATCATGGTTATCTAGGTCATGAAGATCTTTCAATAAATTCTAATAAGAGGGACTGATATTTGAGAAAGATTGTCTGACATCCACAGACTTCTCTTTGAACTAAGGAGTCTGGATACATATTTTGTGGTTACAACAGTTGAGTCCCTTCTATTTGCAAACTTTAAAGCCTCAGTCACTAATACACCATCACTGCTATGACTCAGATAGTGTGAGCATCCCTGTGACACTAATTCCTTTCTTAGATAGGCTCTGGAGTTGTAATCATTTCTTGTAAAGCTACACACTTTCTTTCTGTGACGTATAGATCAAATTTATGTGTTGTGGTTAGACTACGAGCCAGGGCCTGAATAAAGGCCTTTTGGAGGATTTTGAAAGTGTGTTTGGTCCTGGGGTCCACAACTGATCAGTGTTTGCTTTTTGAGTCTCAATGAAAGTCGCTTGGTCATGTTCAACTCTCTGTGACCCCTGGCCAGAATACTGGAGCCAGTAGTCATTCCCTTCTCCAGGGATCTTCCCAACCAGGGATCAAACCACAGTCTCCTGCATTGCTGGCAGATTCTTTACCAGCTGAGCCACAAGAGAAGTCCAAGAAGATTGGAGTGGTAGCCTATCTCTGCTCTAGGGGCTCTTTACGACCCAGGAATTGAACTCCAGACTCCTGCATTGCAGGTGGATTCTTTACCATCTGAGCTCTCAGGGAAGCCTGAGACTCAGTAAGGAGACAATATATAAAGCAATTATCCATATACAGGAATCCAAATACTACAGTAGCTCATGATTCCTAAAAGTCTTGTCTCAAAATATCTGGCTTTAAAGATTGATCTGACTCTCATGCCCCAAGGCTTTGGTGCCCTGGAGGTTTATAAGACTCAGATATTGGATCAAAATCTGATGTATTTGTGCTTTTAGTCTTTGACACCTTGTAATTACAATCTGCTAGGAAATTTAATAGTTGCTCTGTGGCTGAGGAGCCTAATTCCTCAATGGCCTTACATAACAAGATATCATTCAAAACTCTAGCCTATTGATCTGCAAATCTTCGTAAGTCCCAGGACAAAGCCAGTCCAAACAAGTGAGAGCTGTCTCAAAATCCTGCGGTAACACAGCTCGAGAGAGTTGCACATTTGGACGAATGGGGTCCTTGAAAACAAACAAAAGCCGACTTACCTTGGCTAATGGAATGTTGATAAAGGCATCTTTTAAATCTAGAACTGTAAACCACTTGGCATTTTAAGGTACAGTTGAGGGCAAAGTATAAAGATTGGGAACCACAGGGGTGTAAGGGCACAAGTGCCTCATTGATAATTCTCAAATCTTGATCCAGCTGTTACTAACCACTAGGCTTCCTGACCCCTAATATGGAGGAATTACAAGGGTTGCTACAAGATCCTAATCACTCTACTTCTAAGTTCTATGATTGGTCACAGTCCTTTCTTGGTCTTTGGCCTTAGGGGATATTGTTTTCGATAAGGGAAAGAAGTAGGGTCCTTAAGGCTGATAAACTTAGCTGTGCATACTTAGCTATTCCAATTTGTCCCCCTCAGCCCATACTTCTGGATCCACTGGGAGGATGGAGCGGTTCATGTTCATGTGCACAGAGGCCTAAATTATTACCGATATATCTCATCTCAACAAGGGAGGGTTCTCAGGCATTATTAAAAAGGTATGCCAGTTTAAAAAGAACCAGAGTCTCAATTACAGCTTTGAGGTTGACTGCAATAGTACTTTTTTATTTGACCAGTCCTCTTATGGCTGCAGATGCAGAGAGCAGACCGGAGGTTTCAGTGAGAACAGAGAATGTAGCCCCAGTATCTAAAAAGAAATCAGTAAGCCACCACCACCAGTTGTACCTTGGACTCCTCAGATGTTATTATAAAGGGGAACTGTGTGGGGTCCCCAGGCCTCATCAGTCTTGGTTACTGGGAGGTTCCAATTACTGGGCCCACTGTCTCTGGGGATTGTTCCTCCTCCAGTGTGTTGCTTTACAAAGCAGGCCTGGGGCCAGGGGCAGCATAGATGCCTGAAGACATTCTCACTTAAAGTGTCCCTCCTTTCCACACAGAAAACATATTTGCCTCTTACCTGGTACTCCTGGGCTTGAGGCACCCCTTGAGTCCCTGACTACCTCATTACAGCCTGTACAGCCATGACTAGGGCCTCAGTTTTTCCTTAGTCCTTGGCTGTTTACATTTCTCTTTCTAGTGCACACCCATAGGTGGAAATCAGTGTCATAAGACTGTCCTTCCATCTTTTGTCACAAGTGCAAAGTAGTGTGCCAAACTTGGTTACCCACACTTCTGCCAAACTTGGTTAAAAAGTACAGGTTCTCATTCTCCCCATCTTCAGATTCAACAATTTACTTGTAATGGCTTATAGAACCCAGAAAAACATCTCTTACATTTACTTTATTATAAAGGAAACAAATTGAACAGCAAGAACAGAAGACACAGCTCTGGAAAGATCTCAAGCTTTCCATGGAGTTTGAGTTGTACTTTTCTGGTACATGAATGCATTTTTTCCACCAATCTGGAAGCTATACAAACCAGTTTGGTTGGTCTTAAAAAGTTCCGATAGACGTGTGAAGATAGTCAGTAAAGATTAACTGAATTCCTAATTCCTCCCATTTCTCAGGAAAGAAGGAATTAAGGAAAACTTCTAAATCTCTAACCTCATGGTTAGTTTCACTGGCAACCAGTCTCCATTTTAAAGCTGTCAAGAGGCAACCAAAAGTCACCTCTTTAGTGTAAACTCCTATATTTTTGAAAGAAACTTATAAATAACAAAATGCAGTCCTGTTACCAGAACCACCCAGGGAATTCCAAAGATTTTAGCAATTCTCTGCCAGAAACTGGGAACAAAAAATCTAGTATGTATCAAACACATATATACATATTTTATATGGGATTCCTGGATAGCTCCACTGGTAAAGAATCAGTCTGCCATGTAGGAGACCTTGGTTCAATTCCTGGTTGGTGAAGTTCCCCTGGAGAAGGGATAGGCTACCCACTCCAGTATTCCCGGGCTGCCCTGCCGCTTCAGATAGTAAAGAATCCATTTGCAATGCAGGAGTCCTGGGTTCCATCCCTGGGTTGTAAAGATCCTGTGATGAAGAGCATGGCAACCTGCTCTAGTATTCTTGCCTGGAGAATCCCTATGGACAGAGGAGCCTGGTGGACTATAGTCCATGGGGTCGCAGAGTTGGACACGACTAAGCACAGCACAGCACTTTACATGTGTTATATGTGTGTGTATGTATATGATTTATATATGCATATTATATACATATAAATTCAATTACATACACACATATATGTGTGCACATACACACACGTATGTACAGAATTAACCACAAGTCCCTGTGTTCCAGGGAGGGGGACCCCTTCCAGGCCCCAAGAGTGGGCTGTTACCTGACACTCAGAAATGAATTGTCTGAGAAAACACTTGTGCTAACACAGCCAATGACTTTTTTGGGGAAGGGCACCCAGATGGAGAGCAGTGGGATAAGGGAACCCAGGAGAACTGCTCTACCAGGTGACTGGAAGCCTCGGGTTTTATGGTGATGGGACTAGTTTCCAAGTTATTATTTGGCTGTGCTTTTTGACTTAAGGTCCTTCCTGGTGGTACAGACATTGTTCAACCAAGGATACCAGTGAATATAATTCTGGGAGGTGTTAGAACACATGGCGTCTCCTTTTGATATTTCCTGAACTCTTCTGTTGGTGGTGGCTTATTATTTTCATGTTCCTTACCAGGACCCCCTGTCATAAAATAACTCACATAAATGGTTACTGTGATGCCTGTCTAGGGTGGGCAGTTTCAGTGCATTTCACTGAACCTTTCTATGAACACCAGTTCATCAGTGCTTATAGATTAAGTCTGTATCATGGCATCTATAGGGATGCTTTCCATAGACTTTCCAATGGTTGGATCATGGTACTTATAGGGACACTTTCTATAGCTTAAACAGACAGATAACAATTATATGCATTATATGCAATTGATCTTTATGCAAATTGTAACTGTTTCCTTTTATGGGTTTTATGACTTATACCTAATAATGTAGGTCAACTCACACCTTCTAAGTCAGCATATTGAAAGGACAAGTTAAGAATATGGTGAGAAATCAAGAAAATTTTATTTCGATAATTATTAATTTCTTAATCCTGACAAGAAATAAATATGAGTGGAGAGAAAAAAATAAGATTAAATCTTAGGTGGTATCTTGAGAAAATCACGTTATGTGTCAACTACAAATTGTCACTTGCCAAGAGCACTGCCAACAGCTGAGCAACATCTGTTGTTCAGCCAACAGCCAAGAGCACTGCCCTGTGCTGCTGCAGCTGCCAACTATCAACACCCCTTGAGAGAGTCCAGTGTGGAGTGATGTATTCTGTGCTCCAGGGAATCTAGTCGGACAGGTTTTAGATGGTCATTTTCAGGAACTGATTTCATGATCCCAATCCCTCCATCTCCTCATGGTTAGAAAAGCACTAAATCCCTTGGTGGTGCCATCAGCTCCTTGACTACCAGAAAATCTTTTGTTAACTGAATGCTTAACTGTATTGGTGGTTCAGTTGGTAAAGAACCTGCTTGAAATGCAAGAGACCTGGATTTGATCCCTGGGTCATGAAGATCTCCTGGAGCAGGAAATGGTAAGCCACCCCAGAGAATTCCATGGACAGAGAAACTGCCCGTTACAGTCCGTGGAGTCACAGAGTCTGACACACCTGAGCAATTAAAACTTTCACTTTCCCCTTCACCAAAATATTACATGTTGATCTCTCCTGACCCACCTCTTTGGAGCAGTCTCTCAGAGCTATCTGAGGTGCTGCCTCCTGAGCTACAGTCCTGATTTTCCTCCGAATACAACAACTTGTAACTTTCAAGCTGTGCATCTTTTTTAGTTGACAGAAATTTGAATCTTACTTATTCATGAACAAAATTAAATGTTAAGTGGTATAGCTAAAATTCTGTCTTATGGCATAAATATATTTTCCAGTGACTGCCATGTAATTAAGTGACAGTAAAACTAAGGCAGTTTAAGTTGTTACAACAGGCAGATAGCTATGAGAACAGAAATGGAGAGAGTGGCCATGTAGCAGGAAACTATTCATCCTGTTAACAGCAGGGGTCCATAGGCAGACAAAAGCAGGAATGTCCAAACTGACAGGAAATCACACATTTTGGTTAAGTGTCCCAAAACCAGCAAAGAAATATGGGGAATGGAGGCAATCTCCTGTATTCACAAGTAGAAAAGTGAAAGAAAGTGAAGTCGCTCAGTTGTGCCCGACTCTTTGCGACCCTATGGACTGGAGCCCACCAGGCTTCTCCGTCCATGGGATTCTCCAGGCAAGAATACTGGAGTGGGTTGTCAGTTCCTTCTCCAAGGGATCTTCCTGACCCAGGGATTGAACCCAGGTCTCCCGCATTGCAGGCAGATGCTTTAACCTCTGAGCCACCAGGGAAGCCCAATTCGCATGTAACCTGTTGCTTATTATGCTTTGATTACAAAAATTTAGCCTTGCAAAAAACAAAGACCAGATTATGCATCAACACCATGACACTTCTGATCTAAGCTAAGTAAGGACAACAGTCCCTCATCCCCTCAGAAAACGAGCTGAGATGAAAATCAGGGAAAGGACCTCCAAAATCCTTCTCCTATGAATATTCCACCCCTTCATTTGTATGCCCCTCATAGCTGGCTTACCAAAGAAGTGCAGAGTAGCACTTCCTCACCTGTCTGCCTGCTCTCCCTCTAAGGACAAACGCTTAACTAAAACATTCATTTTACTTCTTAATCTTCTTTTCTTATCTTGAAATTCTCTCTGCAATAAGGCAAGAACTTTAAACTCACTGGGAACATGATGACTAGTTACTCATGAAGAATGAACAAATACAGCCTAACAACTAGTAGAAAACTGGGTTTTTCCCCATTATTCAGAGAGACTGATTTAACTTAGAATTCACCCCTAAATAGAAAGCACTCCAGTTGGTAAAATGAAGCTGAGCTTTTCTCTCATTGGTGTCTGAAGGAAGTTTCTCTAGGATCCTCTGAATGTGTGGGGCTTTTAAGCAAAGGATGATTCTGAAACAGTAATTCAGTTAGAGGAACTTTGTAGAGGTTGCGGTCCAGAGCCACTTGAGGATGATTTCGGTCTTGAAGAATCGACTTCACGTCAGACTCTGCAGTTGAGCATCTTTCCAGAGGTGTGTTTTCACTCAAGAGTTTATTGAGGGAAGGGTGTCTTGGAGAGTGCTTGGTGACCTCCAACTGATCTTCAGTTAGGAGTGCAGCTTATACATAGAATCTGAATCCTCAAATAAAAAGATGGCTTTTCTAGCTAGAGATCCCAGAGCACAGGCTAAGGGAGCTCACTTCAGGACCTTGACTACATTAAACTGTGTCACATCAGTAATTGCCAGCCTTCTCTTAAAAAGTCCTTTTTTTAATATACAAGACAGTGACCTAAGTCTGACCTAAGTAGGCTAGTTGGGTGGGCTTGCTTTTGGAGTGTTGACCTTTAAGAAATTCACTTCTCTTTGAGATTTCAGGTGATTATATACTCCCAAGTTTTTAGGACTAGTGGAATTTTCCATGGCCTTTCCTCCCCCCCCCTCCCCGACCCCCAAGTATACCATCGGTATCCTTTAGAAATTAAAATGTTTTGGTGTCTAAATGAAAACTCCCCAAGAGTGTGCCAAGCCTGGAATGATTTCAGATTGCATACTTCTGTTGTTGTTGCTGTTGTTTTAATTTGGGAAAGAGTTCCAATGGGACTCTGTCAGAGCAGTAACCAAGCTACAAAGCCAGCTATTTGCTTTTGCAAGATGAGAGAGAGAAAGGACCTTTTTGTGGTTGCCCTTTGCCCAAGGAGGTATCAGGCTAGCTAATCAACAAGGACTGTATATTTTTTAATCACATGGCAGAAAAGAGAGGCACTAAAGTTGCTTTTGCAGGTTAGAGACATTGCCTGTGGGATCTCTGCCTTTTAGAAGGGGCAAGCTCAAAGCCACTCCTGCCCCTGCAAGGGGAAGGGGCAGTGGCTGTGACCGATATTTGAAAGGTTGTCCTAGGCAAGGATGGGGGCTCCTCCCTCTAGGTAGAGATCTTCTCTCAGCCCCACCCTGTGTTCTTGCCCAGGATTTTGGCTGAATTCTTCCCCAGAGGAGCGAGAGGGCCAGTCAGTTGTGTAACCACCAAGATACCCCCACCCCCCAGGCAGAAAAGTCAGCCTGCCAGCACTCTTTTCCTTTCACACTCCTTGGTTTCCCCAGACCCAGAGTTAACTGAAAATTTCCCCTAGAATAATCAAGAACTCCTGTCTTTTCTGGGTGGCAGAAATCTAAAAGTGACAGGCATGGAGTCGTGCAGCAGAAGCATGCTGAGCCCCTAAGAAAGGTGTTGTCATTAAGGGCTTCCTTGGTGGCTCAGATAGTAAAGAATCTGCGTGCAATCCTGGAGGCCCAGGTGTCTTTCCCTGGGTCAGGAAGATCCCCTGGGGAAGGAAGTGGCAACCCACTCCAGTGTTCTTGCGTGGGAAATCCCATGGACAGAGGAGCCTGGAGGGCTACAGTCCATGAGATTGCAGAAGAGTTGGACACGACTGAGCGACTTCGCTTTCAGTCCTTATTAGAAACTGTTTGATGTCCAGGCACATCACCTGAGATCAAAGATGCTGGCTTGCACCCGTGTTTTTTGTGTGAACCCAAGGGGATCCTCTCTGGGGGTGCATGTTCATCTTTCCAGGGCCTGGGGCCCCTGCAGTCATAGCTGACCCCCTTCCCCTCCCAGATGAAAACTCATGTGGTCACCCCCTCCCTGCTGTTCAGTACTTCTGACTCTAACCTGCCTTCTGGACAGCCCTTCTCACTGCCTGTCCTCACTCACCAAAATTCTGCCTATTTATGGGAATGTCTTGGCTAAAACTGTTCTCCTTCAAATTTTCCCTGCTGCCTGTTGAAATCCTGTCCTCCACCCTCATAGCCCAGTTCCTTCCAGTAGATACACTCCAAAAGGCACCGTTTTTCAGACTCTAGTCACTCGTATTCATGATTTTTGTCATTCCCAAGACCTGCTCGCACAATTACTGCCTTAATATATTTTATAATCTGAAGCAGCAGCTCTTTAATTTTTTTTTTAAATGAACTCAATTTTGGACTTAAACTTGACTACCAGACAATAGGTAAAACAGTATTTTGTGTTCTGCATAAAAGATGCAATATGGATAACTGCAGTCAAAACAAAAGCAAGGCTTCTAAATTCTCCATAAGTACCATTGTGTTGGGGATGGTTCTGTCCTTGGTGTGGAGTTCCCTTGAGAGTTAGGTGTCAATGTACCAGGACCACACTGAGACTTTCTGGAAGGAATTAGAAGACATGAAAGACAATACCCTTCTTTCTGGGTGATTCATTGTTATTCAGTGCTTTGGGCACTGGGAGGCTGTCTGGTTCCTTGGGATACTTGCTCTGTAGGTTTCCTGGCCAAGGAAAGGGTTCCTGTTAATATCCAGATGGACTTTGGCTAAGTCTTTCTCAAAGTCCTTACTGAACTCTAACTTTGTAAAACAAGGTACTCGCAATGATTCTGTTCATCCACTGGATCATCCGCTAGCAGGTGGGCAAGTCCAGGCCAGGGGCTGGGTCATGTTGGCCTCAGTCCCCCAGGGGCCCTGGCAAGTATCTCAAATGTGAGCAAGCACCCGTAACCCAAGGAGGCCGATGTTTTAAGCTAGAACCTGCTGCAGAAGTGGCCTCAGCATATAAAGTGAGAATGTGCTCATTCACGAGGAGGTCCTTGGCATGGTAGCCTGGGATGGTCACCTAGAACTCACTGGCCTGGAGACCTTGCAGGTCAGCCTGAGCCCCGTCTACTTTCTGTTTTTTTTTTTTTTTTTCCCATGTGTTGGCTTCCGTCGTAGGTAAATCTCCACCATCCACAACAGCTGGCAGCCAGTCTCCCCCGAAATGCCGGTCCTCACCCGCTCATCCTCGCAAACTCCCACAGCTGGGATCATGGCCACCACCAGCACCACCGGCACGGTCATGACCTGGCCACCACCGCCGCCGCCACCAGCACCACCACCATCACCACCAGCACCAGCTCTTCGGGAAGCATGGTGAAAAATCAGAGGCCGCTTTTACCGAAGGAGACTACTCCTGCTGTGCAGCAGGTTGCGTGGAACTCATCAAGTAAGTTTCCAACGTCCTCCCCAAAGTCCCATCTTCTGGAACATGCAGAAGATGCAGGGTCAGCAACAGCAACAGCAACAGCAACAGCAGCAGCAGCAGCAGCAGCAGCAAAGCCAGCAGCAGCCCCAGTCTTTCCAGGGGACAAGATACCAGAACAGGCAGGCTATGAAAGGTACCGACTCTCCCCACTCTGCTCCCCGTGGCACCCGCTCCTTTTCTTGCCCCATGGACAGGAGAAAAATAGTCCTTGTTTTATTTGTTTAGTTCCCCTTGGTTGCCTGGCCACTGTATCCTGGCGGCCTGACACATTCCTTTTGGCATTAATTTAAAAATAATTTTGCAGCTTGCTTTCATACCTTTCTTTTGTCTTTTTAAAGTCAAAACAGTACATACACCGCTTCTTAGAACAGGGTGAAATGGATGCCTAGACACACAAAAATCTATTGTCTTTATTGACTTTCTATTTCATCCTGCACCCTTTCTCAGATGTATTGATAACCATAAGATCTTTTTCTAGTTCATGTATGCATATATATGTATGTGTGTGTGTGTGTGTGTGTGTGTATGACTTCATAAAGTTATTACTTTTTTTGCTCTTTTTGAAAACATAAAAATGGTATCATCCTTGCCTTTTTCTCTCCCCACCCATCAGCATGTTTTGGAGGTCAATCCATGTCAGTGCATATAGCTCTCCCTTTTTCTATTAGACTAGTGTGTAATATTCCCCACTTTATTTAATAAAGTATTCGCCTACAGATAGACATTTAATTTGCTTCCAGTTTCTACCTGTTGTTAGCAGTACTACAATGAGGTATACTACTTATACCTTTGTATAAGCTCCCTTGTGCATATCTGTGAACCCCGGGGCATTATTTTTGAAAGAACACAGTATGAGAAGTGGAAAGTAAAGGATGCATTAATAACTAGGGATTAGCTCCCACCTCCTGCCCAATGCAAGAAGAGCCAGCATCAGGAACCAAAGTGCAGAATGACAGCTCCCAGCAGGAGGCTCCCTCTGGGCTGACGTAAATCGGAACAAAGTGCTGATCTGATGGGTACTAGTTTGTCCAGCTCTCATGAGGACCGATACTAGTCTTGTTTCATGGGGAACCCTGCATTGAGATCCTTCATTATTGGGCTCCTTGATTGAAACTCTCACATACTGAGTGCACCATCAGGATGAGAACTCATAAGAGTTGCAGCAGGTTGTGAAATGAAAGAGTAGCCAGCTCTTGATCTGGCCCCCAGTGAAACTCTTCAAAGATTGGGGTGGAGGAAGACCGAATGATTGGACACAGAGTATGGGAGCACAGCCGGACTGATCCTGCTGTCTGAAGAGTTGCTAGGCCAGCACCGAGTCTGGGATCTTCCAGGCTGGGATGGCTAGTTCCAGCCTTCTGACTTCATAGCCCTTAAGTATAATGAGCCTTCCCGGGGAACTTGGGAGCAGGTAAGAAGGAGTTCATTGATGGCATGGTTCCTAATTCCCAGATTGTCCTGTTAAACAAAATTGGCCACTAGTTGAAGTAGTTAGGACAGATTTTAATCTGCTATTTACGATTGCAGTAGGGCAAAATGTCCAGCATGAACTGAAGTCAACTCCAATGTGTACACAGGGGGCTGGGGTTTTAAAGGGAGTATTTGGGAATAGGGAGGGGGAATCATGGGAACTCTATAGAGTCAGAAAATGACAACTTTACACAAAGTGGGATGTTGGTCCATGTGAAATGTCTGGGTTTGCTAGCTCTGTTCCTCTTAAATGTAGGCTTCTTCCTCCCATGGAGACCGGGCAATGGGCCCTATCATTAGGTGTTTGACTGGAGCAAATAGGCAATTCTATTGGCAGCCTTGAGTTTTCCTAGGTGGGGACTTTAAAGGGGGTGGGGATCATCCTTAGGGATGCAGTCTTGAGCTGTTGGAAGCTGTATTAGTCCTTAAAGACCCAGGTGGAGCCTTGCTGAAGCTTGCCCAATGGGGCAATCTCTGTCCCTTGAAGGCAGAGAAACTCAAACAGTGTGGATTGGGCCCTGCTCCCACCACAGCTTGGAGCTGGGTCAGCCTTCCCAGGCATGACCAAGAACCTTTGCTGTCCCAGGTGTCCAACAGAAAGAGATCACAGAGAACCCATCCACCTCCACCATCACCCTGGTGACCAGCACCTGGTCATCGCCCCTGGTCACCAGCTCAGGTCCTCGTGCACCTTTGCATCTTCCGCTTTGTCCACCGCTTCAGCTGATGTTGCTGCAGACACCGCCAAGTACCAGCCACGCCTTTGTCCACCGCTTCAGCTGATGTTGCTGCAGACACCGCCAAGTACATTGGCAAAGTGAGTGCCAGTGGCGGGATAGGGGAGGACCAGCCTTGGATCTTTCCAGGAATTAAAGGAATTAAAGGAAGTAGTGGAGTCCCTCCCCAGCTCGCCTGTCTTCTTGGCATGTTCCTTGTTAGGGATGTGGTGGGCAGGCTTGCCTGCTCTGTGTTCACTTGTGGGCACACTCTCCATTTAGGTTCTGTCTTCTGCCTTTTAAAATTGATTTTATTGACATATACGTGATGTAAAGTGTTTTATTAATTTCTACTGTATAAGAAAATGATTCAGTTATAGACACATATACTTTTTCATATTCCATTCCATTTATGGTTTATCACAGGATATTGATTGTAGTTCCCTGTGCTATACAGGAGGACCTTGTTGTTTATTCTATGTATAGTAGTTTGTATCTGCTAATCCCAGATTCCCAGTGCATCCCATCTGCCACCCCAGCCCTCCTCTCTACTTCTCTGTTAATTTGCCAAGTGGTTTTATGCTCACTGTTGAATTTGGGCAAGTAATACTTGCAGATCTCCTGGCTGTTGGATGAGAGTGCTCTGGAGTGATGTTCAGGTTCATGTCTGTAGAACCCAGGGAGTGAAAATCACTGCCAGAATTGCAGCTCTCTGGGGAGTCCCTTCTGCTCTCTGCTGGGGCCTAGAACAGCAATTGATACATAGTTGTAGAATGAAAACAGGTTGCTGCCTAACTTCTCATTGGGCTTCTCATCAGTAACATTTCTTTTCAATGTCTGCAATTTTTAAAGTTTTTATTGAATCTGTTGTAATATTGCTTTATTTTCCTTCTTTTAAAACGTTTTGGTTTTTTGACCACAAGGCATGTGGAATCTTATCTCCCTGACTAGGGAATCAAACCCGTACCCCCCACATTGGAAGGCAAAGTCTTAACCATTTGACTTCCAGGGATGTCCCCACACCCGTTTTATAGATGAGCACACTGAGATCTGGCTAGGTCACACAGCTTGTCCAGGGTCACATAATCCGTGAATGTCTAACTGGCATTCATTGCAGTTAGGGAAATGAACACAGCCAGGATCTAGAATATCCTCTTGACCTGGCTTTGAGCTAACTTGTGAATTCACATCAGGCCTGCTGACCACAACTGTCCAGGGTTCACAGGCTGAATGTTCTTACATGTGGCTTTTTAAAGCCACCCCACTGAAGGGTCAGTGTGGCTAAAGAGATAAAATCCAAGTCTTGGGGTTATGTCTCTTATTTAGCATTATTTCTGTTCCCCCACTTTGAATAAAACAAGGATTTTTATCGAGTGCCTGAGTTTCAGAACAGGAAGGGTTTAACTATTAGGTGTGGTTGCATCTTCAAGGCTGTTGACTTATCTGTTCATCACCTTGAACTAGGATTGACTTCATATGTTTATTTATAGTGACTTAACAGAAATAAAATTAATTCTAAACTCACCAGATCCTTTTCTTAAAGGCTTGAAGCCTAAGTCCATCTACATTCTGTTAAAGCCAGTGATTTGCATTCAAGTGTTAAAGAATGAACGCAAGCTTCCCCAGTGGCTTGTCGGTAAAGAATCCTCCAGCCAATGAAGGAGACAGGGGTTCCATCCCTGATCGGGGATATCCCACATGCCCTGGAACAAGTACACCCGTGCACTGCAACCAGTGGGCCTGTGCGCTAGAGCCTGGGAACTGCAAATACTGAAACCTGTGACTGGAGCCCATGCTCTACAACAAGGGAAACCACCACATTGAGAAGGCTGTGAACTGCCACTAGAGAGTAACCTCCATTCACTGCAACTAGAGGAAACCTTGTGAAGCAACAGGGACCCAGCACAGCCAAAAATAAGTGCATAAATAAAATTATATTAAAGGATTAAAGGTACCACATGGAGCCTTTCTTTCTAACAAGAGCTGTTGTAGAATTACAAGGGAATTGAAAGAGGGAATTTTTAAAACTAATTGATTTAAGATGTCTGGTGTTGCCCAAATGGCTTCCTTCCTTCCTCCCTTCCTTCCTTCCTTCCTTCCCTCCCTCCTTCCTTCCTCCCTTCCCTCCCTCCTTCCTTCCTCCCTCCCTCCCTCTTTCTCTCTCATTGCTTATCTGTTTGGCTGTTCCAGGTCTTTAATTATGGTGTGCAAATGCTTAGTTCACATGTGGGATCTATTCTCTGACTAGGAATCAAATCCAGGCCCCCTGCACTGGAGGTGCAGAATCATAGCCACTAGATCACCAGGGGAAGCCCTCCTCCAGATGGTCTCTTGTTTGGTTGCCATTGGTTGGACTTCTTGTATCCCTTCCGTTGACTTGGTCCAATCATCTATTGACAGATGAGAAAACTGAGGCTGCCACGCAGCTCTGGCTAGTGTTCACACCAAGCCAGTGTTCTCCACCCCGGTAGCCATTTTTATTCCATCTCCTATAGTTCTTCCCTTTCCTTGTGGAGCAAGATTGAGGAATGAACTTTTTGATAGGCATTTTCATTGCAGTTAGGGAAATGAATACAGTGGCATAGTTTTGGAGCTGGTGAACTTGCTTGTCTCTAAGGTGACCCAGAGTGGTAGACCCAGATTTGTGTGTTTTGGCAGAAGGGCTCTTTTTATTAATGTTGAGTTCTTTGCCTTATGCGGAAGTGAGAATGAAGATCAGACCACAAATTCATGGTTTCTTTAAAATGAAATGTAACTATGGCATTAGTAAAGTGTTGACTTTCATCCACTTTCTAAAGTGTTCTCACAGAGCAATTTTCTTTGACTATTTTAAATGGACCTGAGTTGGGAGGTCCCTGCAGTATGACTGACCATAAAGCCCAAAGTGTTTTCTTGCTGGCAGATTCCCCCTGTGGTCTCTGCAACAGGGAGGACAACCAATATTTCATCAGATACTTTATTCATTTTCCACCTATTTTGGAGGTGAATTGGAGATTACTCTTTTGGGTGTTGGCAGAAACTTTGCGACTACATGTTCATGAGAATTAATTCCTTTGCGAAAATAAGAAAACAACTATTTATGAACTCTTCAGCAGGTACTGAACCACAGTCTCCTCATTTATTTTTTTCCACTTAATCCTTGTATACACCCTACAAGGGGCACTGTTACTATCCTTGTTTTATACATGGGACTCAGAGAGAGTTGTGGATGATAAGATACAATTGCAGGAACAAATCTCGGGCATCAGATACAAGGGCTCTCTTTGTCCTATTTTCTTGTTCAATTGGAGAAAACACTGCACAGCACAGCAGCAGTGTCTTGGCAGTGACTGGGCCAAATCTGAGACCTGGCTTGGTCTCCTGTCCCTCCTGAGATGTGGGAGGGCTCGGCAGGTATGTGCCCATTTAAGTCACCACAGAGCATTGATTAGACTTCCCTGTGCTGAACTGTAGGTTCTCATGGGTTATCTATTGTATACATAGTAGTGTATATGTGCACTATGTACATATGTCAGTGCCGGTTTCCCAGTCTGAGTCTCTGCACACCCCCATCCCCAACATTGGTAACTGTAGGTTTGTATGCTACATCTGACTCTGTTTCTGCTTTCCCAGTCAGTTCATCTCTACCATCTTTTTGGATTCCATATATAAGCGATGTTGAACAATAGGTTTTCCCTTTCTGTCTCACTTCACTCTGTTTGACAGCTTCTAGGTTCACCCACGGAGAAGGAAATGGCAACCCACTCCAGTTTTCTTCACTGGAAAATCCCATAGATGGAGGAGCCTGGTAGGCCGCAGCCCATGGGGTCTCCAAGCGTCGGACATGACTGAGCGACTTCACTTTCACCTTTCACTTTCACGCATTGGAGAAGGAAATGGAAACCCACTCGTGTTCTTGCCTGGAGAATCCCAGGGCCGTGGATGCCTGGTGGGCTGCTGTCTATGAGGTCACACAGAGTTGGGCATGACTCAAGTCACATAGCAGCAGAAGCAGCAGCTGCAGCAGCAGCAGGTTCACCCACATCTCTGCAAATGACTGTTTCATGCCTTTTTACGGGTGACAGTACTCCGTTGTATATATGCACATCCTCTGTATCCATTCCTCTGTCAATGGACATTTTAGGATTTGTCTCACCTGTCTATTGTAAATAGTGCTACGGTGAACACTGGGGTGCAGGTATTGCTTTGAATTATGGTTTTCGCCAGATACATGCTTAGCAGTAGGATTGCTGAGTCGCATGGTAGCTGTATTTTTAGTTTTTAAGGAACATCCATATAGTTCTCCTTAGTGGCTGTACCAATTTACATTCCCAGCAACAGTGTAGTAGGTTTCCCTTTTCTGCACACTGTTTCCAGCATTTATGGTTTGAGATTATTTGATCGTGGCCATTCTGATTGGTGTGAGGTTGACACCTGATGGCAGCTGTGATTTGCATTTTTCTAATAACTAATCATGCATATAACTTAGACCCCCACCCACTAAGATGTTACCTGGAACCCTAGCTCTGGGAAGCTGACTCTCAGCAAAGCTGACCGTGCTCTCGGATACACAAGGAGGCTACCTGGTTCACAGTGAGTTGAATAGTAAGTCTCTTTCCTTGTTCTGTACTCTTACAACGTCTGGTGATATGCAACACAGAAGATACCTGGGGCACCACCTTCCAGCAAAACTCCAGTCCACGGTTTTGATCTCTGGCCCTTGTTTACCAGATCTTTTTGATGAACTTCTACATAGCCCTTGTCAAACTGCCAGACCCACAGATAATGGGCGTTCATCTTCTGTCACCACCCTCCCAAACCCCCACCCCACAGGAAGAACTGTGTCCCCTGACACAACCCCAATATAGGACTTAAGCCCTTCTGGGGCTCTCCATGGACTGGTAATTCGCACACGGTAAACTGAGAATCCCACATGGACCTGAAGGGTTTGTCCTAAGGACGTGCCCAAACAATACGCAGACACATACAGTTAGTTGATGCTCTTTATTTATCCATCGGAATTATTTCAGGTTTACTTGTGTCTTCCTCTCGATCCACTCCACTCGATCCAGACCACTCTTCAGTACTCTCCCGTCCAAGAACTTTATGGTGGCCATTGATCTGCATGTGAAGCAGCTTCTTAGGTATTCTAGTTTAGGAAAAAGGGGACACTCCATCCTTAAGTTTCTCAAAATCTCCCCTGGGCTCCTCACCTCTCGTCCTCCCAGTTCCTCTCGTGGTGGAGCCTTCCTCCTCACATAGTACTGCAAAGGATTGGGCCACAGTTCGTTTATGATGATCTGCCAGGGAAATGAGCAAGCTCAGCACAGGGCCGGCCTGAGCCCTCCCGTGTACCACCAAGAACTCCCACATAAATCACCAATTCTGTTCCAGTGCCCACGTGGGACCCTACCTCAGCAATCCGGTCAGATCCTGTGAAGTTGTTGTCAGAGAGCCAGTTAAAGAAGTTGTTAACGTTGCTGTCGTGGTGCCTGCGTCTGTATGCCTCACGTTCAAACCCCTGGCGCCACTGAATTGGAGTGGAACCGGATGCTCGGTATCCTGCAGGAAAAGGAGTATGGGAGAAAGACCTAAATCACTTTCCAATACAACCTCCATTTTTCTGCCCCCACCCCCCAAATCCAAGGAGCTGCCTCTTACCAGTGACGTTAATGAGATACTCCTTAACAACCACTTCATTTTGGAGATACCTATTCCTCCGAAAGGACAATGTGATCGTGCAGTGATGAGTGGGATGCCGGAGTTCCTCCACCTGCCAGGACAAAGTGTGGGGTGGTGGGATGGGTGTGAAATCTCTTTACAGAAGAACTGCCCTTTCCTGTTTTCAGGGATAAACCATTCTCTCCCCTCCCTAGTCACCACCGCTCCAGAATGATCAATGTCCCCTGCCTGACCTTCAAGTTGGTCATGAAGTGAAGCATGTCTCGGTCTTGTTTGGTCATCATACGTGACATTTGGGGGTGGTTCTTAAACTGCTTTAGGTCAAGGAGCCTCTAGATGCTCGAGGTAAAAGTGCTGGAAGAACAAAGCTAGCCTCAAGAGTAGAATGGCACAGTCTGACTTCAACTTGCTCCTAATTAACTTGTCACATTTCTGTTGGTGAAGACTGTCTGAATGCCAGACAAGGCTGTGCCTAGGAATGCACTACCAGAAGGAGGTTCTCTTTTTAACAGGAAGGCCCCAAATTCTATCTCAGCCAACTAAAAGTTAGCTTACTTCTAGAGAGCACGCACTCCTAGCTACAACCAGTATGAGCACTTACACATGCCATCCTCCCCCCAAATGCACTCAGCTTTTTGAAGAAGACCTGGATTCCAGAGAAGCCTTTTCTCTGAAGAGTCCCTGGTGCTAACGAAATATCTGACTGGGACCTCTACAAGAACAGTCTAAGTACCGATTTTTGCTAGCCAGAACAGGAAGGACTTCACACTTAATATCAGGAACAGATATGCAGAATGATAACCTATAAACATCATAAAAAAAAAAATTTTTGTACCAGAATTCTCAGATCTGTAAACTGCTCCTGCAATAGCACAGGTTACCAAAAAAAAAAAAAAAAAAACGAAAAGAAAAAGAAGTTTACAAGCACCACAGCAAGGGATACAACCTCGACCCAGAAACCACGGATTCCCTGGATGATGGCGCTTCTGTGTTCTAGATGGAGCGTCCGCCTCTGACAGTTCTTATGTTTCAGGCGAGCATGCGCCCTTTGGGCTTGCTTATTCACGGGCTCCATCTCCAGCTGCAGGGCCGCCAGTGCTTCCAGTGCAGGCCGGTCACTGGGAGTTCCGGGCCTTGCAAGTTCTTGGCACTGCTCCTCCGAGGACACCTGCTCCTGCTCCTGGTACACCACCACCTCCACCTCCTCCATGACGTCTAACACCAACAGCTGCACATCCTGCCCGATCCCTGATACCTCTCCCTCCTCCACGGCAGCACCTTCCTCCACTGCCTCCACCCAATAGAGGGTGGCCTCCTCGCCTAGCACACCACCTGGGGCCTGCATGGCCTCTGCCGCCCCCACCGGGCTGCTAGGCCCAAGGCCCTCCTCGTGAGGACCAGCCACAACTAAGATCCAGGATCCCGGGGTGATGCCGCCTTCCCCTGGCCCCGTCTCACTCTCCATGGTGTTCTGGCCCTAGCCCCGAGGGGCGAGGAAGCTGGCCGAGAGAGCACAGCAGGCGGCCGGCACAGCCCGCCCACCCACCGCAGTCTACGGGGCACTACCCACAGCTTCCTTGCCGACAGCCAATGAGCAGGGAAGGGGAGACACGCATGCGCAGAACTGTGCGTCCCCACGCACGCGTAGGATGGTGGCCGGAAGGGCCTGAACTCCACGCCCCGACCTCCCGACACCGGGTCACGCATACACACACACACACACACACACACACGTGCAATGCACAGGGACACAGATGCAAAGAGGTGTTTCAAAGACTGCGGAGCCATTGTTTCACACCAAATGCATAGACTTTCTTATTTCTCACAGGAAAATATTCATTCTGATCTTCAGATGTGAAATACAGAGAAGTCCAACTCTCATGAAGGAGAAGGAATGCCTAGGTTTTGATACCGGCAATAAACAGAACTCTGTATTTCATGCGGGGCAGTCATTGTTCTATATATGAGAAATACAAAGAATTAAGAGTTTCACAAAGAAACAGTGGTGCCGAAAATTTCATTTTTGAAATAGAGAGATTTCCAATACCACATTGGTTCCCCATATGTTAATTACATACTTCATGTCAGTAAAATTTCATTGAGATTTTCATATAGGCAAGGTATACAACAATCACAATTCAAGCAGGAAAGCCTATGCTCAACTTTACATATCTGTAATACATAGAATTCCCCATTCATGTAGGAAAAAGTGTGCACAGATATCCATATATGAAACAGACAAGATTCCATGTATGATGAGAGAATTATACAAGTAGGTTTTCATACATGAAATACAGATTTCCTATTTCACCTAGGAATATCTGCACCCATATTCTCACCTGTGAAATAGAGAAAATTACATATTTCATGCAGAAAAATCATTTCTCAGGCTTCATCTGCACGAAGCAGGGCATGCAAGCAAGGGCTCTGGAACAACCCAGAAGGACAGTGTAGGAAGGAATGTGGGAGTGGCTCCAGGATGGGTGCGACCCCTATATACTTATGGCTTATTAATGTTGATGCATGGCAGAAACCATCACGATGTTGTGTAGTAATTAACCCCCAGTTAAATTTTTTAAACAAATTAAGTTTTGAGAAAAGGAAAAGAACAAGGGGACTCGACTCTGCTCTGTGGTGACCTAAATGTGAAGGAAATCGAAAAATGACGGGATATATGTACATCTGAACTTGATTCGCTTTGACATAGGTACAGCAGAAACTAAAGCAACATTGCAGTGCGACTGTAATCCGATAATGATTGTTTGAAATATATGACATGTCAACTATAATTCCCGAAATGAATAAATAAATGGTAGCCCTGTTGGCAATATATGTTCTTGATAAGAAAAGATGTCCCATATTCTTAAATCAAAACAATTAATAGAATTTTCCATGCTATCCAAAATCATTTTTTGATGGATTGCAAGCCTTGTCAAATTTCTAGTGACTTTTATAATAGAAATAGGAAATGCAGTTCTAAAATTTGACTTCCCAGATTGTTTAGTACTTAGAAATCTGGCTGCTGTTGCAGGAGACACACGTTCTATCTGTGTTCTGTGATGATCCCGCATGCCCTAGAGCAACACTGATACCACCGATACTAAGCCTGCATGCTAACTCCCAGGAGCCTTAACAAGAGACGCAATGGCAATGAGCAGCCAAAGCACCTCAGGAAAAGCCAGCTCTTGCTCACTGCAACTAGAGGAGGCCTGATCAGCAGTTGAGACTTGGCAGAGTCAAAAATAAATAAATAAGAATGTATTAAAATTTATTAAATGTAAATAAATAGATAAACATAACTTGTTTAAAAGTACAGAAACACTAGCCATAGCAGTACTGACAAAGAAGGTCAAAGCCAGAGGCATCATACTTTCCAATTTCAAACTATCACAGAGCTACAGAAAATCTTTACAGTGTGGTACTGGCATAAAAAGCCTAGATCAGTGAAACAGAATAAAAATTTCTGAGCAGAATGATAAGCTCTGAAATAAAACTCCCAACTCATATTTGTCAAGGAAACCAAAATATTTTAACAGAGAAAAATAGTCTCCAGTAGATGGCCTTAGCAAAACTGATAACCACATGCAGAAAAATGAAAGTTGACTGCTATATTGCAGTACTCAGATTTAACTTGAAATTAATTATAGATTTGAATAAGCCTATAAGAACTGGGACAATAAAACTTATAGTTGGAAACAAAGGAAAACACTCTCTTGGCTTATTAAAAATGTGATACCAAAGGCACAATCAGCAGAGGCAAAACTTAATCAAGGGAAACACATTAAACTAAAAAGTTTGTGCCTTACAAAAGAAACAGTCAATATTTGTTTCTATGTGTTTTTTTTTTTTAAACAGGGTTTTTTCCTTTGTAGCATTGTGTTCAGAAGTGACACTTGATATGATTTCAATTTTCTTATATTTCTTGAGGTTGGTTTGTGACCCAAGGTATGAGCTATCCCAGAGAATGTTCCAAGTGCAGTTGAGAATAAAGTGTATTCTCTTGCTGTTGGAGAAATGTCCTAGAGACAGCAATTAAGTCTGTGTGGTTTATTGTTTCATTTAAAGCTTGTTTCCTTATTGATTTTCTCTGTGGAAGAACTGTCTGTTGGTATAAGTGGAGTATTGAAATTCCACAATTATTGTGTTGCTGTTGATTTCCCCTTTTATGGTTGTTAGCATTTGCTTTATGAAATGGCATTCTGCTGTGCATAATAAAAAGCAGAGACATTACTTTGTCCACAAAGGTCCGTCTAGTCAAGGCTATGGTTTTTCCGGTAATATGTATGCATGTATGGATGTGAGAGTTGAAGCCGAGTGCCAAAGAGTTGATGCTTGAAGCTGAAACTCCACTACTTTGGCCACCTGATGCGGAGATCTGACTCATTGGAAAAGACCCTGATGCTGGGATAGATTGGGGGCGGAAGGAAAAGGGGATGACAGAGGATGAGATGGTTGGGTGGCATCACCGACTCAATCGACATGAGTGTGAGTAAACTCCAGGAGTTGGTGATGGACAGGGAGGCCCGGCATGCTTCAGTCCATGGGATCGCAAAGAGTGGGACATGACTGAGTGACTGAACTGAATTGAACTATGCATAAATATTTATAATTGCTATATCATCTGTTAAACTTCTCCCTTGATCATTATGTAGTGTCCTTCCATATCTCTTTTAATGGTTTATATTTTCAACTCTGTTTTGTCTAATGAGAGTATTTCTACTCCTGCTTTCTTTGGATTTCCATTTGCATGGAATATCTTTTTCATAGAGAAAAGCCCCTCACTTTCAAACTGAATGTATCCCTTGGTCTGAGGTGGCTCTCTTGGAGAGAGAGATTTATATATATAAATAACAGGATTTTTCTCTGTGTAGCATATATATATATATGTTTTGTTTTCTATCCATTCAGCCAGTCATGTCTTTCGGTGGGAGCATTTAATCCATTTACATTTTAAGTAATTATAGGTGTATGTGAGCTTACTGCCAGTTTCTTCATGGTTGTGGGTTTATTTTTGTAAGTCTTTTCTTTCTCTTGTGTTTCCTGATAGAGAAGATCCTTTAGCAGTTGTTGAAGAGCTTGTCTGCTGGTGGTGAATTCTCTCAGCTCTTGGTTGTCTGAAAAGCTTTAATTTCTCCTTGTAATCTGAATGAAATCCTTGCTGAGTAGAGTAATCTTGGTAGTAGAGTTTTCCTTTTCATCACTTTAAGTATGTCCTATCTTTCCCTTCTGGACTGCAGAGTTTATGACTTGAAAGATAAGATGTTATCCTTATGGGGATCCACTTCTATGTTTGTTTTTTTTGGGGGGTGGGGAGCTGGGTGTTTGTCATATATTGACTCGAATCAGCCAGAGAGTTCCATGTATTCCCCATCCTGATCCCCCTCCCACCTCCCTCTCCAGGCCGGATCTCTTTTCATAGAGAAAAGCCCCTTAGAGAAACAAAGAAACAAAATCCCCATAGAGAAAACAAAACATATCCAACCTGGGCTGGTGATCTCTTTCACTATAGATAATATACAGAGTGAAGTAAGCCAGAAAGATAAAGAACATTACAGCATACTAACACATATATATGGAATTTAGAAAGATGGTAATGATAACCCTATATGCAAAACAGAAAAAAAGACACAGATGTACAGAACAGACTTTTGGACTCTGTGGGAGAAGGCGAGGGTGGGATGTTTCGAGAGAACAGCACTTCTATGTTTTTTGTACCTTTTCTCTTGCTTCTCTTAATATTTGTTTTTTATGTTGAAGTTTTGCTAGCGCTATTAATATGTGTCTTGGAATGTTCCTCCTTGTGTTTATCCTGTATGGTACTGTCTGGTCTTCCTGGACTTTGATGAGTATTTCCTTTCCCATATTAGGGAAGTTTTTGACTATAATTGTCTCGATTATTTTCTTACATATTTTCTTTTTCTCATCTTCTTCTGGTACTGCTACAGTTTGAATGTTGGTATGCTCAGTATTGTCCCAGATTTGAGATTGTTCTCATTTGTTTTTATTCTTTTCTTTTTTTTTTTTTTTTTAAGATAGATAAGGTTTATTCAGGGAGGAAGCACAACTCCTTAGACAAAGTGTGGCCATCTCAGAAGGCAAGAGAAGCACCAGGATTGGGGGTTGTCAGTTTTTATAGGGGTGGGAAATTTACTCTGATTTGCTTTGGTTATTTCCATCACACTATTTCAATTCATTTATCCATTCTTCTACCTCAGTTATTCTGCTATTGATTCTTTCCAAAGTATTTTTAATTTTAGTTTCTATGATTGTTATATCTGGTTAACTTTAGCTCTATTAGATGACCTAAACCTATGATGGGAAACAGCAAAGACAGTGCTAGGAGGAAAGTTTATAGCAATTCAGTCTTCCTATAGGTAACAAGTGAAATGTGAAATGAACAATACAAACTACACTTGAAGCAGCTACAGAAAGAACAAGGAAACCCAAGGTCAGTAGAAGAAAAGAAATCATAGAAAAGAGAGCAGAGATAAATGAGCAAGAAATGAAGGACGGGATAGAAAACATCAACAAAAGTAAAAGTTGGTTCTGTGAGGAGATGAACAAATTTGGTAATCCTTTAGCCAGACTCCTCAAGAGAAAGTGGTAGAGATTTCAAATTAATAAAATTCAAATTAGAAAAGTAGAAATCACAACTGACAGTGTATAAATACAGATAATCATAGAAAGCTATTACAAGTAATCATATAACGATACAATAGACAACATAGAAGCAATGGACAGATTCAAAGAAAAGTACATGACTGAAGAAAAATTTTAAAAAGAAAAAACAGATTCATGAGAAGTGATGATTTATCTCTAAGTGAAAATCTTACGAAGCACAAAAGCTCAGGTCGAGAGGGCTTCATTAGAAAATTCTGTCAAATTTTCAGAGAAGAACTAATACCTATTTTTCTAAAACTTTTCCAGTTATGGAGAGGACATTTTCATCTTTCTTCTACAAGGCCACCATCACCCTGATATCAAAACCAGACAAAGATCACAAAATAGGAAATTATATCAATATGATTGATAAATATAGATGTAAAAATTTTCAACAAAATCTAGCAAAGAGTATCCAACAACATAATAAAAGGGTCATTGTTGATGAACCATGGTCATTATGATCAATTAGCATTTATTGCAGGGATACAAGGATTCTTCAACATATGCAGGTCAAAGAATGTGTTACACTGTATTAGCAAATTGAAACGTCAAAGACATACAAGCAACTCAGTAGATACAGAGAACTATCCGTGAAATTCAAGATCCAGTTTTGATAATAATCCTCCAGAAGATGAGCAAAGAGGGACCCTACTTCAACATTTGTTGTTGTTCGGTTACTAAGTCTTGTTCAATTTCTTGCAGCTCCAGAGAGTGCAACGCACCAGGATTCACTGTCCTTCACTATCTCACAGAGCTTGCACAAACTCCTGTCCATTGAGTCAGAGATACCATCCACCCATCTCATCCTCTGTCACCCACTTCTCTTCCTGCCTTTGATCTTTCCCAGCATCAGGGTCTTTCCAAATGCATCATTTCTTCACATCAGGTGACCGAAGTATAGGAGTTTCAGTTTTAGCATCAGTCCTTCCAATGAATATTTAGGGTTTATTTCCTTTAGGATTGACTGGTTTGAGATCCTTGATGTCCAAAGGACTCTCAAGAGTCTTCTTTAGCTTCACAGTACAAAAGTATCAATTCTTTGGTGCTCAGCCTTCTTTATGGCCCAACTCTTACATCAGTGCACAACTGTTGAAAAAACAGTATCTCTGACCATTTGAACCTAAAGTGATGTCTCTACTTTTTAATACACTATCTAGATTTCTCATAACTTTTCTTCCAAGGATAAAACATCTTTTAATTTCATGGCTGCAGTCAGCATACACAGTGATTTTGAAGCCCAAGAAAATAAAAGCTGTGACTCTTGCCACTTTTTCTCCATCTACTTGCCATGAACTAATAGGACTGGGTAACATGGTCTTTTTTTTCTGAAAGTTGAACTTAAGCCAGTCTTTTCTGTCTCTTCTTTCATCCTCATCAAGAGGTACTTTAGTTCCTCTCAACTTTCTGGCGTTAGAAACCTATAATCTGTGTATTTTAGGTTGTTTATATTTTCCCCAGCAACCTTGATTCCAGCTGTGCTTCATCTTGCCCAATATTTCAAATGATGCTTTCTGCATATAAGCTAAATAAGCAAGGTGACAATATACAGCCTTGCTGTATCATTTTACAATTTTGAAACAGTCTGTGGTTCCCTGTCTTGTTCTTACTGTTGCTTCTTGACCTCCATCCACATTTCTCAGGAGACAGGTAAGGTGGTCTGGTTTTCCCATCTCTTGAAGAATGTTCCCCATTTTGTTGTGATACAGTCAAGGGCTTTGACATAGTTAATGAAGAAAAAAATATATGATTTTCCCTGAAATTCCTTTGCTTTCTAAACGAACCAGTGAATATCAGCAATTCAGTCTCTGATTCCTCTGCTTTTTCTAAACCCAGTTTGCATATCTGAAGTTCTCAGTTCATGTTCTACTGAAGCCTAGCTTGAAGGATTCTGAGCATAACCTTACCAGTATGTGAAATAAGCACAAGTGCACTGCAGTTCGAACATTCTTTGGCATTGCCTTCCTTTGGAATTAGAAAACTGGTATTTTCCAGTCCTGTGACTACTTCAGAGTTTTCCAAATTTGATGGCATATTGAGTGCAAGATTTTAACAGCATAATAATTTAAGATTTGTGATAGCTCAGTTAGCATTCCATCACCTCCACTGTATCTTGTTCTTTTAATGCCTCCTAAGGTACACTTGACTTAGCACTCCAGGATGTCTGGCTATAGCTGAGTGACCACACCACCATGGTTATCCCCGTCATTAGGGTAGAATTCTTTTGTATAGTTCTTCCTTGCATTCTTGCCAGTTCTTTTTAACTTCTTCTGCTTCTGTTATGTCCTTATCATTTCTGCCCTTTATCATGCCCATCCTTGGTGAATGTTCCCTTGATATTGCTAACTTTCTTGAGGGGATCTCTAGTCTTTCCCATTCTGTTGTTCTCCTCAATTTCTTTGCACTGCTCAATTAAGAAGGCTTTCTTATCTCTCCCTGCTTCTCTCTGGAGCTCTGCATTCAGTTGGGTATATCTTTCCCTTTCTCCCTAGACATTCATTTCTCTTCTCCCCTTGGGTATTTGTAAAGTATTCTGAGACAACCATTTTGCCTTCTTGTGTTTCTTTTTCTTAGCAATAGTTTCGGGTCACTGGTTCCTGTACGATGCCATGAACTTCTTTACATAGTTCTTCTGGCACTCTGTTTACCACACCTTATTGCTTGAGTCTGTGATCACCTCCACTGTGTGGTCGAAAGGGAACTGAGCATCTTACTTGCATGGCCTAGTGGTTTTCCCTACTTTCTTCAATTTAAGCCTTCATTTTCCAATAAGGTGCACCAGAACCACAATCGGTTCCAGGTCTTCTTTTGCTGACTGTATAGAGCTTCTCCATCTTAGGCAGCAAATAAAGTAAGCAATCTGATTTTGGTTTTGACCATGTGGTGATATACATGTGTAGAGTCATCTCTTTTGTTGTGATTTGAAGAGGGTGATTCTACGACCAGTGTGTTCTCTTGTTAAAAAAAAAAAAAAAAATACAACTTTATTAGCCTTTGCCCTGCTTCATTTTGTACTCCAAGGCCAAATATCCCTGTTTACTTCAGGCTTTTCTTGACTTTTACTTTTACATTCCAATCCCCTATGATGAAAAGGATATCTTTTTTTTGGGGGGGGGTGGTATTAGTCCTAGAATATCTCATAGGTCTGTATAGAACCATTAAACTTCAGTTTCTTTGGCAGTAGTGGTGTTGGGGGATAGCCTTGCGTTACTGTGATATTGAATATTTTATCTTATAATTAAACTGAGATCATTTTGTCACTTATGAGATTGCAGCCAAATACTGAATTTCAGACTCTTTTATTAACTCTGAGGGCTACTTAGAGGCTGTATATAACAGACTTACCGCTAACATATACTCCGCAGTGAAACATTAAATCAGTTCCTCTAAAATCAGGAACAAGACAAGGGAGTCAGCTCTCACCACTGTTTTTCAACATAGTTGTGGAAGTCCTAGCCATAGCAATCAGAAAAGAGAAAGAAACAGAACCTGATAGTAAAAGAAGTAAAGCCTTCTCTTTGCAGATGACAAATTTTTTCTTTATGTAGCAAACCTTAATGATGCCACCAGAAAATTAGTAGCACTAATCAATGAATATAATAAAGCAGCAGAATACAAAAGGAATACACTGACTAACAGTAAAGGAGATGCTAAGGAAAAAATTCCACTCATCAGTACACCAGAAAGAGTAAAATACTTAGGAATGCATTTGCATAAAAAAGAAAATACCCAAATGCAGAGAACTATAAGAGGCTATAAGAACTATCGAAAGAGAACTATAAGAACTATAAGAAAGAAATGAAAGACGACACCAACAGACGAAGAGACACCACTTTCTTGTAGTGAAAGAATCAACACTCTGAAAATGACTATATTACTGAAAGCAGTTAGTAGATTCAATGCAATCCCTACCAAACTAAAAGTAATTTCACACAACTAGAACAAGAACAACCACAAAAGTCTCACAATTCATGTGCCAACACAGAAGTACCAAAATATTCAAAGCTATCTTAAGAAAGAATATGAGAACTGGAGTAATCAACCTTCCTGGCTTCAGACTAGACTGCTGAGCTACAGACATCAAGAGAGTATGATACTTTCTTGAAAACCGAGATATATACCAGTGGAAAAATATAGAGTCCTCAGATAAATCCATGGGTGTCAGGGAATGTTTGATGGGAGGATTCCTACATGCTGTCTCTCATGAGTCCTTTGTCCCTCTTCAAGCGGAACAGCACGCTGCTCCCAGGGACTGAGGTCATTGTGTGAGGCAAGCATGAGTCTCCTTTAGTAAACATTCTCCTTAGGACAAAACAGCTTAATCTCCTTCCCCTTTCTTGAGATATGGATTGTGTCCTGACCTTGTGACTAACATTACCCCTTGTTCCCTTGGTAACGGTTGCTGTACATTTGGTTTTCTGATCTCTATCATTCCCGAAAGAAGTTTCTTGTACTGTAGCCTATATATACTCATAGCAAAATCATTAAAGCACCTTTGCTCCATCAGAGCTTAGGTCCCCGGGTCTTTTTTGTCTCTCTCTCTTTCTCCCTCTCTCTTTCTCTCTTTTACTTTCTTATCGTCGACTCCGTACCACCAGGTTCCGGTCCATTAAAGGACCCCAACAAATGGCGCCAAGGAATAGGGACACTGGTATACGCGGCATATCGGGTGGAATGACTCAGGGACCTATTGAGGTCGGTAAGTACTAAGGCATGGGTTAAACGGCTGGCCAGCCCCATTATTTTTCTACTTTACTTCACCATTTGTTTAAATTTCAAGGACTTCTGGCTTCATGGCAATGAATAGAGGCTTGCCTTCAAACAGTAGTTGAACATAATCCTTAGTTTTCTGATAAATGCAGTTTTGATTTAGAAATTTGGCTCCAGGTCAAAGAAAATGTTAAATGAGCAGCCAAACAAAGAAAAAATATTCCAATTGATCTCTAGCCCCTATGGGCTGTTATTAAAGCTATAATTTTGCCATTTCAAGGTACATTCTAGCCCTTCCAATATTCAGCAACAGACAGAACACTTATTACATAAATATAAATTGAATGATTAAACTTGACAAAAGACCCAATTAAAACAATACAAAATATCTCAAAATTTTCTTACTAGCCCTGCCCTGGCTGCTCCAAATGCTTCTCCTCTGCCGACAGTCACAACTCCAAAAGTCTCTCATTTGTTGGAACCTAATGAAAAGTTATGCTAATTTTTAAACTAGATTAGAAGCTACTATTTCCCGTACTGTAATCGGAGAAGAAACCAAAAAAAAAAAAAAAAACAGCTAGAGAAATTACTTGCTTAAAGAGAATGCAAATCAGAAATGTCAAAGAGCTATAGCTGCAATTTGTGAGACTAAAATTATTATTGATTACTTAAAAGCTTATCACAATCTAGGATCAGAAGCTCAAAAGATGCAAACGCTGATTGAGGCAATGGCTACTATCTATAAAAAGGGAAATGAAAGATGCTTTAATTGTGTGGAGATAAAAATCATTTTAAAAGGGACTGCCCTAAAAAGGCTAATAAAATACCAAAAAATTTGCCCTCGCTGCTGTAGAAGAATGCACTGGGCCAAAAGTTGTAAATTTAAATTTGATATTGATGGAAAACCTATTCCAGGAAACTCCAAACAGGAGCAAATTCTATCTTTTCCCTCAAACCCTCAACATCCGGCAGTGCTGCCATTGATATACCAGCCCTAAATGATTTTTTCCTCAAACAGTCCCTACTAGAGTGCCTACCAGACTTTTGGACCCTGCCCCTACAAACTTTTGGTCTTTGCTTGGCCGATCTAGTCTGACTTCTAAAGGAATTACTGTTCACCCTGGAATAATTGATTCAGATTATAAAGGAGAGATTCAAATTCTGATGTCATCTCAGATTCTATGGCAATTCAAAAAGGGGGACAAAATTGCTCAATTACTTCTTTTACCTTACATTTCTATTAATTCCTCTAATAATGTACAGACAAATAGGTTTGACAGTACAGATCAAAACAATCTTTGTGGACATCATTAGTATCTGAGTATGCCCAACCAAATATAAATATCAAAATTAATGGTAAAAGATTTTCTGGTCTCCTTGACACTGGATCTGATATTACTATTATTTCCAAATATTTATGGCCCAAATCCTGGCCTGTACAAAAGGTCTCTTGCCAAATTGCAAAAGTTTCTCAAACTAAAGTACAAGAAGTTTATCAAAGTGTTCAAATATACTCATGTGAGGGACCAGAAGGCCAACCTGCAACATTAAAACCTTATGTGATAAATGTACCCTTTAATCTAATAGGAAGGGACTTACTTATACAATGGCAAACTCAGATGTACATTCCACATTTTTCCTAGGGGCCACTGCTCATTTAACAAACAAAACAATTATTAAAATAACTAAGAAAAATTATGAGCCTATTTGGACAAAGCAATGGCCCCTTACGAAAGAAAAATTACAAGCTACTAAAGAACTTATAAACACACAATTAAAATTGAAACATATTGAAGAATCTTGCTCTTTTTGGAATTCTATTTTTATTATTAAAAAAAAAAAACAAATGGTGTCTCTTAACAGAGTTTTAAAAAGCTAATTCTTTTATGAAACCTATGGGTACATTGCAACCAGAGATCCCATCACCTATTACTATTCCTCAAAATTGGCACATTATTATTACTGATTCACAAGATTCCCTTTTAAGTATACCTTTACACCCTTTAGACCGGGAGAGATTCACTTTCTCTCTCCCTTATCCTAATCATATCGGGCCTCATCAAAGATTTCAATAGACTATGTTACCTCAAGGTATGCTTAAAAGTCCTGCTACTGCTGCTGCTAAGTCACTTCGGTCGTGTCCTACTCCATGCGACCCCATGGATGTCAGCCCGCCAGGTTCCCCGTCCCTAAGATTCTCCAGACAAGAGTACTGAAATAAGATGTCATTGCCGTCTCCATAACAGTCCTAGTATTTGTCAAAATTTTGTAGCCAAGGCTTTACTTCCTGTGTGACAACAATTCCCTCATGCATATATCATTAATAATATACTATAGCTACAAAAAAGAAAAATGATATTTTTGACACTGAATGGCTATGATATTCTTTAGACTCTGGAGGAAACTGATGAAAATAAAATCTTTTTTGAAATTGCAAAACCGGTTCTTCTTGCATGTGCAGTTAGGAAAAGATTAACTTGTTAAAATATTTTTTTTTTTTGAGCTCCAGTTCTGCCTGGGAAACAAAAATAGGCCTAAGAAAAAACCTTAAGTTAACTCTTATCATGTCCTTGGGATACACAGCCCACTCTATCTAGGACTCCAGCCATTAACAAATTGGTGGAGCTCAAAATAAATAAATAAAACAAAAGGATATTTTAAATTTCAAACGGAGAACTATGCCTATGTATCTAAAATTTTCTATGTCTCAATGTATGTCTTTGTTTTTGGATAGTGTGGAGTTAATGAGCTCTATTTGGATTCAGCTTTACATAAACTGAAGGGAGTTCAATGTTGGGTATAATGTTTATTTAAATGTGAATGTGATTTAAATATAATTATTTGTTAATCTAGTTGGGACACGTCTTAAGTCATCAACATTATATAATACTTTTATTATGCCTTGGTTTAAGGTAAACTAAGTTTGTCAACAAAAAGGTAACTCTTTATATATCTATATACACAAATATATAGATGAGATAAAAACTTTTAGATAAGCTCTTAGAAATAATTGTATTTTTGATAGAATGATCTGTTATCTATAATCTAGAGCCATCTCTTGGGATTAGAGTGACTTAGGTTTCTAGAGTTGTGCTGAACTAAGTAATAGAAGTTTGTTGAATGGCTGGGTCATTTCCAAATGAAGTAAGATTTTGAAGCGTTAATTGCTGAACATTGGCTTACTCTTAAAAGGGGTTTTTCTTGCAGAAGAGTTGAAGAGATTTTGAGCTGTTAATGAATATAAATATATATTTATATAGGAATGGATATATATATATAATATAATATGATTTGAAAAATATGTTCAATGGTCCATAAAATGCTAACATACAAGACATTTCATGGTTGCTATAGAAAAGTAAAATATATGCTTTTAATAGAAAGATATAAGAAATGGCAATAAAATGATGAATACAAAAATATTTTTTTAATTGTTGAAACATTTATTATAGAATAAAGTGGTATTTATATAAGCTTTACTAGATTAGTTTTTCTTTGTCGTTCTAGCTACAGCAAATGTTCTTTCTTCAAATTAAACCAAATTAAAAACAAAAAAAAAATTCTAAAAAAACAATATTTAACAAAATTAACTTTGGTCAACAGATACATTCAGACTGCAAATATATTTAAAAATGCAGTTAAAATGGTTGGGTAGATCACAGTGAAAACCACAAAGTATGATATGTTTATTTGAAATAAACATTACATTTGTTTATTATGCTATCATACTTTGTTTTGCCCTTCTTTTAAAGATATTTAGTGCTAAAATTTAAAAAGGCTTATGACAAATGAAAAAAAAAATTATGGCAAATTGATGTAGCTCATTGTCCTAAACTTTCTTCCTCTTCCTTCTTACATGTCTCGATCAATACAAATTCTTCTTTTCTAGGGGTAACACTTCTCTAAGGTAAGACTACACAACATGTTATAACCCACCTATCAACTTACTTCATGATAATGAAAACACCTAATTCTATAAAAACAGACAATGACTCTGCCTATATTTCTAAGCAGTTCAAACGATTTTTACATTCATTCTCTATTAAACAGATTGCAGACATTCCTTATAGTCCACAAACACAAGACATGGTTGGACAAACACATTACACACTGTAACTGCAAATAAAAATTTAAATAAGAGAAAATACACAGGAACACGTCTGTCTTCCTTGTCCAGAGCAAACTTTGCTAGATTCTGGTGTAGTGTAGTCTTTAAGCCTATAACTATTGTTGGTGTGACTATTTCTGTTCCCAATGTGTAGGATTCTTAGAGCAGGGCGAAAACGGCATTAAAAAAAAAAAGACACCATTTCCCGAATGGATTATTTGTTCCTAAGAATATCAGAAATGCGGAATGTTTGCCTTCTTTTCAGGTCTGTCTTGGAAGTGTAGTCATCCTCTTTAACACACTGAACAGTGAGATTCAACAGTTGCTAAGCTGCATTTCCTCTTCAAGGACAAGGTCAAACATATTTGGATGTGAGCAACATTTCATTTGTCAAGTTGTTCTGCATCACCTTTTCAATAATTTCACTTAGGAAAAAATATTTAAATGGTTACTCCTAATCCTTTGCCCCAGATAACACAAACCACAGCCAAATACCAGTCCCAAACAGATTTCTGAATGATTTTTTTCTTTTCGACTGAAATATTTCCTAAGAATGTTTTCATCATTATCGCTTTCCTCTCTTTTTATAACTATTGTTAATATAGCCTTATTTGTTTTAAAGTTTTTAAACTTACCACAAAGAGATGTTTTGACAAAAGCAAAAAACAAACAAACAAAAAAAGAAGTTTTGAAACATTAAAGGACACCTCCTTTCCTTTGCCCATTTGATATCAAAACGGGTTAACTAATCAATAGAAGTCTAAGAAACTAATCTTACAGGGAAAGGATATGCTTCTATTTCTCCAGATGGATCCAACGAACTCACATTACTTCCTCTTCAGAAGATTCAACCTAAGGGGCATTCAGACTAGAGATGAAACAGCAAAAAACCCAGGAAGAAAGAATTCCAATATAAGCCATGGCGACATTAAAAATTTCCAAAAAGCGCTGCACTCGACATCATCGACATTATGATCTCCCTACTTGGGGACAGACAAAAACCCTAACTAATTAAACTGAAAACCTGATTTCTCAACAGGGAATGCCTCGGAATCCTAAAAATATTTTTCTTCGCTATGCTTGCTTTGCTTGCTTTTGCTTCCCCCGCTCAGGCTGACCTGATTGATCACACTTACTGGGCTTATATACCTAACCCCCCTTTTTTATTGTAGGTTGTAAAATGGACAGATATAGAAGCAATCATATTCACTAACGAGTCAACACATATGCCCCCTCCTTGGAACTGGAGGGGCCCTCTCATCCTGAAGAAAAGGAAAAACTAATTAATATCGTTCTAGGCATTTATGAAGTCCTTCCTTTATGTATGGGCCCAGCAGAATTATGTACAAACGTTAGTCGACAAACTTGGGCTTTCGTCCTGCCTCCAGAAAAGGGTTTTCGGACACTACTTGGATTATTTACTGCCCTTTCTTTGTCAGTGAACCATGTTTATACTACTGAAACTTTAGGGAAAGAATTAGGGAAAGAACAAAGAACAACATGCCAAGGGTTTACTAATAAGAACTTTAAATATATTCCTGTTCACTGGGACTAATGTTAGGCCAAACAAGGAAAATTAATGTTTATAGCTAATCATACAATTGTCAATGGGGGACCCCATAATATGTGGTTATTGAACTGCTCAGATGATATTAACAATACTATGTATGATTATATTACTCAAGTAACATGGGAGGTTACTAATACTACAATGCAACATTACCATGACAGAGGACTTCTTGGCTAGCTTGATGATGGAATGGCCCCCACCTCATCCTCGAATCATCTTTGATAAACAGATTGGGCCTAAACAATGGGACATCTGAAAACTTGCTGCAAACACCGAAGAACTTGGGACTTGGACCAGACATTCCGCAGGGACCAATCATAGCTATAGCAATTATTTCTTTCACTATAATCAATCATATTTTATACAAGCCTGTGTTCCATTTCCTTTTGTTATAGCTATAGGAAACTTACAATTCAATAAGACTATACGTTCTGTAACTTGCATAAATTGCAGATTATATACTTGTCTTAACTCCTCTACTTCCTTAAGGTATGATTCTCTTTTAATTCTTGATCTCGTAGTCTATGGTTACCAATAAATCTCCGACGGCCCTGGGAAGAAGGTCCCATGGCTGGACTTGCTTCCGTTGCTTACTAAATTGCTTCGGCGATCTAAACGATTCATTGGATGGCTGATTTTAGTATTTTGGGATTAATAGCCATTTGCACCACTGCTGCTGTCACTGGTGTTGCTTTACAAACCTCTATTCAAACACATAATTTTATTCGAAATTGGACTAAAGATGCCCATAGTATATGGGCCACTCAGACTCAGATAGATGAGGAAATTCAAGAAGAAATACAGGAGCTGAAAACAGCCATCGAATGGATTGGAGATCAATTAACAGATGTACAAAAACAGGTGATGCTAAAATGTGACTGGAATTCTACTCAATTTTGTGTTACTCCTGTTCATTTTAATAATAGTGCCTACAACTGGGAACAAATCAAGTTTCATTTACAAAACATACATGATAATGTCTGTCTGAATGTACAATTATTACGAAAAGAAATATTTGAAACTTTTCTAATAATCTGCCCTCTTCCATTGATATGGAAACTTTAGCTAAACAATTAACTGATCAATTATCTGGGCTAGACCCACGTGGATGGTTTCAAAGTCTTGCTCATAGCATTGGATCTGGAACCATAATTTTGGTGATTGTCTTAACAATTATATTTGTTGTCTACCATTGCCTTCATGCAAAGATTGTCAAAACTAAACAAACTCTGATGGTCAAAACTCTTCTTACAAATATTATAAATAAATAAGGGGGAATTGTCAGGGAATGTTTGATGGGAGCATTCCTACATGCTGTCTCTCATGAGTCCTTTGTCCCTCTTCAAGCGGAACAGCACGCTGCTCCCAGGGACTGAGGTCATTGTGTGAGGCAAGCATGAGTCTCCTTTAGTAAACATTCTCCTTAGGACAAAACAGCTTAATCTCCTTCCCCTTTCTTGAGATATGGATTGTGTCCTGACCTTGTGACTAACATTACCCCTTGTTCCCTTGGTAACGGTTGCTGTACATTTGGTTTTCTGATCTCTATCATTCCCGAAAGAAGTTTCTTGTACTGTAGCCTATATATACTCATAGCAAAATCATTAAAGCACCTTTGTTCCATCAGAGCTTAGGTCCCCGGGTCTTTTTTGTCTCTCTCTCTCTCTTTCTCTCTTTTACTTTCTTATCGTCGACTCCGTACCACCAGGTTCCGGTCCATTAAAGGACCCCAACACATGGGTAACTTATTTTGGATGAAAGGTGCAAGAACACACAACTGCAGAAAGACAGCCCTTTCAATAAGTGCTGCTTGGATAATTGGGAAATTATGTGAAACAATGAGGTTATAACACTTCCATACACAAAAATAAACTCAAATTATATTGTAAACCTACTTTGATCATCATAGGAATCCTGTGAGACTGCAGTTGGAATCCAAACTTGACAGACTCCAGCATCTTAGTTCACCTCATATATTCAGTCTTCTTCAGCCCCACTTGCCTCTTCTGTGAGATGTATTTGACAACAGTGCAAATGTGTGTGTGTGTGTGTGTGTGTGTGTGTGTGTGTGTGTGTTGGGGTGTTGGAGTCCTGGTGAGCAACAGATGCTCTGCCCAGAAGAGCTAAATGGAGCAGAATTTGATAAGGGCTCTATTTCTGATGGTGGGGGCAGGGGTAAAGGAGGAGAGTGTGTCTTAGGAGCCTGATGAGGGCAGGACCCATGGCTGAAACCAGCCCCTCCCCTCCATGCAGGAGTGAGAGTGAGGCATGTGTTGGCAGGGAGGGGAGTGATAAACACCTGTACCGTACCGTCTCCCCTGCAGGTCTCCTCATTGGCTGAACTCAGTCAGCAGTCAGGGGGCCATGTAGCCTCTGTGATACACAGAGATGGAGCCTAAAGTTGTTGTGAAGTCTGGTCCAGCACCGGTGACACAATTGATGTTGTTATTAGGGGGATGCTGAAAACAATAGTTGATTGTTAAGCCCTGACACATGATTTCCTCCCTCCCTGGTTCCCTCTCTCCTTCCTCGGAGCATTTCAGATCTGCTAAGTGCTGAGAAACCTATATGCAGGTCAGGAAGCGACAGTTAGAACTGGACGTGGAGCAACAGACTGGTTCCAAATAGGAAAAGAAGTACGTCAAGTCTGTGTATTGTCACCCTGCTTATTTAGCTTATATGCAGAGTACATCATGAGAAACGCTGGGCTGCAAGAAGCACAAGCTGCAATCAAGATTGCAGGGAGATCCATGCAAGATGTATACAATTTCCTGAGGTGCCAGAAGCAACACTGTCTCTTTTTATAGCACAGTCACCTCCTTCCCTGAGTTCAAGAATGCACACTTTTGTTTCTCTTCACATTTTCAAGTTGCTGAGCTAGGACATGAGTCCTTGCTATTGAGAGTTAGACCTGATGTTTCTTGTTCTCTGTGGTGTCTCCAACAGCTAACACAGTGCCTGACTCACATGAGATGCTTGGTAAATATTTGTGGGATGAGTGATTAATTCTGATGGTTGTGTTGCCCCGTATGTGCTTGAGTGTGTATGTGTGTGTGTGTGAGTGACTGTCAGTGTGCCTGAAGAAAGGCCTGACATTTTCTTATCAAGAAATTTACTCCCTGGGTAAAGCTATAAAATTCAAATCTGTCCTGGCCAGCCCAGAGCATTGCTACTATTTAACATCAGGAAAGGATACAGAGTTTTCTTTGTGTTCTGCTGTCCTAGAGTTCCAGAGGGGAAATGCTTGCTGAAATGATAGGTCTTGTGTTCTGCCCAGTATCGACAAGTCATTTGGGGCTCAGTCCTCATGTCTGTGAAATGGGATTGGTGTTCTCTGTCCAAACTCTTTTGAAAGAGAGGATTGAGATAGAAACTTGCTGAGGAAGAGAGTTTTGGAAAATGCCAGAAGCATCAAAGGCCAGAACTATGTGTCTTGCCGAAAACAACATGCAAGCTCCCTTTACCAAGCCCTCTCATGTCTTAGAGGGAAAAGGGAGAGAGGAAGAGCTTAAATTTTTAAACTGAATGAAAAAAAAAAAAAAAGACAATTGAACTCAGCAAGTGTTATGGTGCCTAATGTAGTAAAGACTCAGCTGATCACACATAGCAAAACCCAAGTCACTTCAGCAACAAATGAAAACTATTGGCCCTTGTAGCTGAAAAGTCCATGGTAGATTTAGTTTCTAGCTATCTCTTGCTTAGAATGTTACTTATATGAGAGCAGAGACCATGTCTGTCTTCAGGATTCACCCTAAACCCCTGGGGACCAGGCAATAAACAAACAACAAATCCATAAACAAGAATGCTTGTGAGGGTGAAAAGAAAACAATCAGGTGTGATAGTGAAGGAGTAGGGTCAGGTAACTGCATTCTCATTCTCGGGACTAGGCAATAAAGAACCAACAAATCCATAAACAAGAATGCTTGTGAGGGTGAAAAGAAAACAATCAGGTGTGATAGTGAAGGAGTAGGGTCAGGTAACTGCATTCTCATTCTCGAGGGAGTCACGGAAGTTTTGTCTCGAGGTCATGACACTTGAGCTAAGGCCTGAATGACGGCTGAGGTCAGCCAAGTGCAAAGGCCCTGAGGTGAGAACGGGTATGATGTCTCATATTATCAGCGAGGAGGCCAGGTGACTGCAGTGGGTGAGTGAAAGGAGAGATTGATGAGCCGGGAGAGGTAGGCATGAGCCAGACACAAGCCATAAGCATCAGGGTTTATTCTAAGTGCTGTGGACAAACATGGGGTGGGGAGCATGAAGCAGGAAGAGCCCTATGACCTGGTTTATGTGTCACGATGACCAGTCTGGCTGCTGCTTGGAGAACAGGTAAGAGGAGGGGGAAGGGAGAGACAGGGGAACCAACACAGAGGCGAGTGAAGTAGCTCCCTCTTTGTGACCCTGTGGGCTGTAGCCTACCAGGCTCCTCTCTCCATGGGATTCTCCAGGCAAGAATTCCAAGCAAAAGAAGAAAAATGGGTTGGAATGAGATGAGAAGATGTGTGCTTAGGGATTGCAGTAAAGCTGAGAGGCCTTGCTCACAGGTTGGACAAGGGCTTAGGTGGAGAGTGAGGAGTCAAGAGAGACTCCAGGCCTCTGCCTGACCTGGGTGACGGTGCTGCTCTCTGTGATGGGAAACATAGGGAAGATGAAGAATCCATCCTTCTGTCCAGGGCGTCTGGGGTCTGAGACGTCTAGGACACTCCCGCGACAATACCAAGAATGTGTTAGTCCTTCAGTCATGTCCGAGTCTTGCAAGCCCCATGGACTGTATAGCCCACCAGAGTCCTTTGTCCTTGGGATTCTCCAGGCAAGAATACTGGACTGAGAAACCAATCCCTTCTGCAGGGGATCTTCCCAACCCAGGGACTGAACCCAGTCTCCTCCATTACAGGCAGATTCTTTACCGTGTGAGCCACCGGAAAAGCCTGATGAGGCCAAACTGTCAGGCAAATACATAAGCATTTGTAACTCTTATGTAGTATAAATGCAGATACATAGTTGGGGGCTTTATCCACCTTGGCTGAACCTGAGACTCAGAGCCAGGTATTTAGGGGGGACCATTGTGTTTGAGTTCAAGTCCATCACTTCAGAACCTTTCTCCCTCTGCTATTCCTCACTGACCCCAAAGTGAAAGGTGCACCTCTTAGAAAAGGATGTTAATTACCAGCTGAGTTACTCAGGGAAGCCAGTTGGTTGTGTGTGTGTGTGGGTCAGTTGGTTGTGTGTGTGTGTGTGTGTGTGTGTTTAATTCTCTACCCTTTTTTTTCCTGAAATGTCCCCAGTGCCAGAAGCCCTGAAGACACCTTGGCAGAATTGAAAGCATGGTTCTCGAAGGAGAAGTTAAAACTCACACAAGTGAAAACATATTGCTTGCTGGTGCCTGGAGGTGGGAGGGAGGGTAGTCAAAATCTGAAGAGCAGCCTCATGGAGTTCCCTAGGGAAGCTGGGCAGAGGCGTGCTGCCTGCAGGAGTCCAGTGTGAGGCCTGGCTTCTCGGCTGATGGTTAAATGATGGCATTTAGGGAACAAAGCCTGATCCCTTTCTGTTTTGAGCCTGCAGCGCTGCCTTTAATTAGGTCAGTTTCCACAAGCAGCAGTGATTTATGAAGAATTTGGTATTCACCAGGCCCTACTCTTAAGTGCTGTAAATTCAGTGGAAAAGAAAGAAAGAAACAGCAAGACCCCCCACCCTGGAGTCATTGACTTTCCAGTTGGGGAAACAGACTATAAACAATTGAATCTAAAATGCTAGATAGAGTGCTCCAAAGAGAGAGTAGTAGAGTCAGAGGAGATGTTCCCAGGAGCTGTTTTACTTGGTATAACCGGATAAGTCTTCCCTGACATCGGAGTAGAGGCCTGAAGGAGATGAAACAGAGGACCATGTGTGTATCTAAGCAAAAAGTGTGCCAGACAGAGAAAATGGCAGTGCACAGGCCCTAGGGCATGGGCAAAGTTGGCAAGTTCCAGAATAGGGAGGAGAGGCCAAGGCGGCTAGAGCAAGAGCAGGAAATATTGTGGAGGACGGCTTGGGGGAGGGGACGACAGATCCTATGGCCCATGGTAAGGCTCCGGATAGCAACCTGAGGGTGATGAGAAGCCACTGGATGATTTTGAGCAGGGGAGCAATATGACCTGACTCATGGCTCAGAGGCGCCCTCTGGCTGCCTGCCAGGTGGTGAAGACCAATGAGGGCAATGGTGGAAGCAAGTGTTTTTGCCTTACATCGGTGATTCCAAGCCTCAAGGGTGAAAGTGCTCACAGGAGAGAATCCACGGGGAGGAAGAAGTGGTCAGAGACAAAATAGGTGCCAAGTTCACCTTTCCCTCAGGACATTCAGGATGTGTCTCCTGATTTTAGGGCAAACACCTGCTCATCAGTCCAGTCTGCCTTTGACTTCTGGCTCCACCATCTCCTGGCTGTGTGACCTGAGCAAGTCACTGCATCTCTTCAAACGTCGGTTTTCTCGTCTGTTAGATGGGTAGCTGTAAAGGCCCTGCATTCCAGGTTTCTCGTGATGATGGGAGATATATGGAAGCAACCAGCACAGAGCCTGCTCCCACGTACATGTCCAACAGGTGGGCCTCCCCACCAGAGGGCCACATGTCCCACTGGGATAGCCCAAGAATGGGGCAACATGGTACAGGGGCAAATTGATTAATAATTGTTAGATATAAGTATTGTATGATGAGCTAGAAAATACAACTAGCTTACCCAATCCCCGATTTAACCACGATCTAGTAACAAAACATGCAATACAGAGACATGGCAAAGATATGACTGTGGTGGGTGACCTGGACCTCAGTTAACAGCCAGTTGTTGGAGCTTGGGCATACGTCTTGACAATTACCTGGTCATGTTTCCTTTGTGCAAGAACTTCTCTTGCAGTAAAATCCAGGGCAGAGGACCCTCACCTGAAATGTCAGCCGGGCTGTGGGGCGAGGGTGGAGTTTGGATTGAAATTCACACGCCTGCGGCTCTGGTGCAGTCAAGCCTCCTGGGCTCACAGAACTGCACATGTGCTTCTGCCATGTGGGGGCAGTAGCCAGCTCTGCGTCCCAGTGCGTGCAGGCAGGCGCTGGGAGGCAAGCCCTCTGGGGTGTGATTTCAGGTCTCAGTGTGGAGAGGGGTGGTGGTGCTCTTATTCCGTGCGCCCCCTGGGTGAAGAGGTGAATGGGGCAGATCCTGACTTTCCTCACCTTCCTTTGCTCTCAGGTGTCAAGCGGGGGAGAGTGACTTTGGAAATGGGAGGGAAGTGTAGGTTGTCACACAAAAGGGAAGAATGTTTGACTTCTAGCAGACAGGGCCAGAGAGGCCACATAACACAGTACTTTGGACAGCCTTGTGCAACGAAGAACCATTCCACACAAAATGCCAGGGGCACTTCATTGAGAAATGCTACCCGGAGCCCTTGTATTTAGGTATCACCTAATCAACCCTACCATATTTACGAACCACCTAGTGTTCAGCATGACCCAGGATTCATGTAACTTACTTATACTTGAAAAAAAAATTTTGTTGTTGTTGTTGTTAGACTTATTTTTCTTTTTTCCTAATGTTGTAGAGGGTAAATGACTAGTGTATTATGCCAGTGATGTCATGGTGCTATTGCTTAGAATGAAACTAAAGTTTTATTCATTGTTTGTTTTATTGAAGTATAGTTGCCTTACAATGTTGTGTTTGTCTCTTGTGTACAGCAAAGTGATTCAGTGATACACATATATTTTTTCATATGCTTTTCCACATGATTTGTCATATGATATTGAATACAGTTCCCTGTGCTAAATATAAGTCCTTTTTGTTTGTTTTATATATAGTGCTGCATATCTGGTCATCCCTAACTCCCTTTCCCCTTTGGTGACTGTAAGTTTGTTTCTTATGTCTGTGAGTCCATTTCTGTTTTGTAAATAAGTTCATTTGTATCATAATTTAGATTCCACCTGGAAGAGATTTCCTATGTTATTTGCCTTTCTCTGACCTCACCAAGAATGGTAATCTCTAGGTCCACCCATGTTACTGCAGATGACGTTATTAGATTCATTTTCATGGCTGGGTAGTATTCCTTTGTGTATAAGTACCACTTCTGCTTTAGCCATTCCTCTGTTGACGAACACTTAGGTTGCTTCTGTGTCTTGGCTATTGTAAATGGTGCTTCAATGAACATGGGGTGTATGTGTCATTCCGAATCAGGAGTGTTTTCTCTGACATACACCCAGGAGTGGAACTGCTCGGCCATGCCAACTCAGTTCTTCAGAGTGGCTGCACCAATTTATGTTCTCGCCACCAGTGTGGAAGGTTTTCTCCACAACCTCTCCGGCATATGTGATTTGCGGACTTTTTAACGATGGTTACCCCGACTGGTGTAGGATGATAGCCCATTATAGTTTAGATTTGTGTTTCTCCAGTAATTAGAAGGTTTTTAATCATTTAAAAAGGAGAGATACATGTATTCCCCATCCATGGCTGATTCATGTCAATGTGTGGCAAAACCCACTACAATATTGTATGTAAAGTAATTCGCCTCCAACTAATAAAAATAAATGAGGGAAGAAAAAGGAGAGCTGTCTGAAAGAGGTATGGTAAGAGGGCATCACAAATCATGGTAGTGAATCCTGTTTGAGAAATTGTTTCAGTGAGATCAGTTCTGTTTCAGTAATCTAATTCTCTGTGCAATAGAAAATGTATCTCTTGTGGAAGGACAGAGCCAAAAGCAGTTAAAGCCAATATTCTAGAGCAGTGCCGGCCAACAGAATTTTCTAAGCAATGCCAGTGTTCTATTCTGCACTGTCCATCACAGTACCACTGGCTACCTGAAGTTACTGAGCACTTGAAAGATGTCTAGTGAGACCGAGGCCCTGGATTTTTAATTGACTTTAACTTTTAGTAGTCTTCATGTAACAAGCCACATGTAGCTGATGGCTCTCACATTGGACGGGACAGAGCATTTACCTTGTATTCGTTGTGTTAGGCTTCCATGGTGGCTCAGTGGGCAAGAGTCTGCCTCCCAAGCAGGAGATGAAGGTTTGATCCCTGGCAGGGTGAGATCCCCTGGAGTAGGAAATGGCAACCCACTTCAGTATTCTTGCCTGGAGAATCTTATGAACAGAGGGGCCTGGCAGATTATAGTCCATGGGGTCCAAAAGAGTTAGATGTGACTTAGCGACTACGTAACAGCTCACTGTAGAAAATTCTATGAGACAGTGCGGCTCTAGAGCGCTACATATGTGTGATATGACCTACACTTTCAGTGAGGATGGCGAATGACAATAATAATAACAACAATAATCATAATTGGCATTTACTGCGCACTTACTAGGTACCAGGCACTATTCTGTGTAGCTTACATGGATTAACTTGTTTAATTCTCATTATTCTTACCTCTACTGTCTCAGTCTGCTCACACTGCCATAGCAAAACACCACAGGCTGTATGGTTTACACAACAGAAGTGAATTTGGGTCTTTCCTGATGGCTCAGATGGCAAAGAATTTGCCTGCAGTGCAGGAAACCCAGGTTCAATCCCTGGGTTGGGAAGATCTCCTGGAGAAGGGAATGGCAGCGTGCTCCAGTGTTCTTGCCTAGGGAATCCCATGGACAGAGGAGCCCGGCAGGCTACAGGACATGGAGTCACATGGTCAGACACTGCTGAGTGGCTTTACGTTTCTGGAGGCAATAAGTCCCAGATTAAGAGGCTGGCAAGTGTGGTTTCTGGTGAAAGGTCTTTTCTTGGCTTGTAGAGATCACCTTCTCTCTGTCTCCATGTGAGCTTTTCTTGATGTGTGTACAGGAGAGAGAGAGAGAGAGGGAGGGAGGGAGAGGGAAAAGAGGGACAGAGAGGGTGTGTGTGTGCTAGCCAGTTTTGAGTCTCTTCTTGACTATTATGAGTGCATGTGCCCAGTTGCTAAGACCGGCCTGACTCTTTGTGACCGCATGGACTATAGCACACCAGGCTTCTCTGTCCATGGAATTTCCCCGGCAAGAATACTGCAGTGGGTTGCCTTTTCCTCCAGGCAACCTTCCTGACCCAGGGATTGAACCTGTGTCTCTTGCATTGGCAGGCAGATTCTTCACCCTAGAGCCACCAGGGAAGCCCAGATGAGCACACGAATCCTATCAGGTCAGGGTCTTACCCGTATGACCTCATTTAACACTAATGACTTTCTTAGATGTCCCCTCTCCAAATAGAGCCACATTGAGTGTTTTCACTTCAACACATGAATTTGGGGAGGAAGCATTCAGTCCCTAACATCCATTCTAGAAATGAAGGGCCAGAAGTACAGAGAGGTGAAGTGAAAAATCCAAAGTCACAAAGTTGGCACTGGCAGCATTCAGACCCAGGCAGCCTGGCTCCAGAGCCCTTACATGTATCTGCTGTGCTGTGCTGTCTCTCCCAGGAGAATACTTGCCAGCTGGCTGAGAGCAAAGATTTAATTCTCCACTTGCACAGGGCTGTAGACAGTGGGTTCAGAGGATTAAATCTCCACTTGCACGGGGCTGTAGACAGTGGGTTCAGAGGGAGAAAGAAAACAGGGAGGATAGACGAGCCAGGAAGCCTGGGGGAAGGACTGAGAGCAAGAGAATAAATTCCCAGTGTAAGTGAAGAAAGTGAAGATGAAAAACTCCTCTGTGAATTAGAATGTCATCTTCTCATTGTACATGCAAGAGTCACACAGATAACAGCAACCTAAACCACACCACGCTACTACAGCACCCTCCGTCCCTCCCACACCTGCAGTGGGAACAAAGCAATAAACAGGATTTGAATGCATTTCCACAAAGTAGGACCTGCCCAGAGGTTGGAGCTGGGTAGGGTGGGAATAGTAAACTCAATCACAGTGACAGCTGGCACGTCCTGAATGCTCACCTGTATGCCTTTATTTACAGCAGCCACAGAAGTAGATTCTGTTCTGTATCCCCATTTTAGAGATGGGAAGACTGCAGCATAGAGAGGTTAACACAGTGTGGTGTTAGTTTCAGGAGCACAGAAAGGTGGATCAGTTTTGCATGCATCCCCTCTTCTTTTAGATTCTATTCCCATATAGGTCATTACAGAGCACTGAGTAGAGATGCCTGTGCCATACAGTAGGTTCTCATTAGCTATTCATCCTATATATAGTAGTGTGTAGGATTACTTACCTTGAGAGTCTTTTTAAAGGGAAGTCAGAAGAGTTTGGGATGGATAACAGAGGGGATTAATGACTATTTTTCCCTTGGGGGAAATATCTTCTCTCTGTGTGTTAGTTTTTTAACTAACATTCTAAGAGGCAAAATAAGCCCAGGTCTTTGATAAGCTTTAAATAAAGGTCTGGAATCATTTTTTTTCCCCCTCATAGGATTAAAGAAAAGGCAGAGCTGTTTTAATTTTGGCCTCTAGATCATTAGAAGAATGTCAAATGAAATATTTTTAATCTAAAGTGTAAGGTTGGTTGGGCTTCTCTGGTAGCTCAGCTGGTAAAGAATCCACCTGCAACGCAGAAGACCCAAGTTCGATTCACGGGTTGGGAAGATTCCCTGGAGGAGAGCATGGCAACCCACTCCAGTATTCTTGCCTGGAGAATCCCCATGGACAGAGGAGCCTGGAGGATAGCAGTCTATGGGTTTGCAACGGAGTTGGACATGACTGAGTGACTAAGCATAATGTTAGTTATGGTAAATTGAAAGAAATAGTCTTATGCCTGAAGTCAAAGGTGAGATTAAATTAAATAATGACTGAGAATAATTAAAAACCAAGAACAATATTAAATTATACCTAGAGTCTTCATTCTGCACTCAACCAAGACTCGACTCACTTTCTTTTCTTCGCCGATGCTACTCATCTGAAGGGAACACCTGGACTCCGCTGGGGCTGGATCCCGGATGCAGAGTCAGCCATTGAGATTTCTGACAGAGTGATCCAGCATGTCTCAGTTTCCTGAGGACCCGATGCCTCTGCTTTCTCAGCCAAAAAGGAAAAAGGGGGCCTCGCCCTCCTCCAGCATGGAAACTCCAAAGAAATCAAGCACAGACACCACCAGAGTCTCCGGATGAATATCCACATGAACCTACCACTAAGCAGATTCAGGGCTCTCCTTGAGAGACCGGGCACGATCTATCCCCATATCCTGTAGAAAACGCACAACATAAGCCACTCGACAGGCTGCTCTCCCAACCTGGGGACAAATCATGAACGTCTGTCACCCAGCTCAAGATATAGCTGCGTCAACAGGACATGCTCCTACTCCTGAAAAGGTTTTCATAGCTGTCCTTGCTCTGCTTGTTTGTCAGGCAGTCCTGTCTGCTCTCAGCTGAGGTTCTGCAAGCACTTGTGTCTGAAGGTGTATTCCTGATGGATCCGTGGAGAGAGATGTACTCCCTGTACCCCTTCCCCTCCACCACCTTGTGCTTCTCAACTTTTTGACTGTTAGAAATAAGACTGCTCTGAACACTCAGGTTTGTCCTAGGTGACTAAGCAGCCAGTGCACACCAGGAAGACAGCACCTCGTGGAAACCACAGGAAATCCCACTATGTCAACAAAGACTGCCCCCCAGGGGTACATCTCAGGCTGGCTGACCCTGCTAGTCCATTAGGAACACAGGGACTGTGGTGAAGCACACAACTCATTCCCCTATCCTCCAGTGCCAGCAACCTCAATGAGAGACCTTGGGAACTAGATGGGTAGGCATGATTACTCAGGGTTTCCTCCAAGAGCCTGGAAGCTTGTGGAAGCTATTCATGGAAACGACTTCTACCATAGCCTCAACTGTGAGGAGACCCACAAAGGAGCTTCTGCCAGGAAAACAGGATGAGAAGCAATGTGTGAGGGTGCATGTTGAGAAGCCCTGTGCACATGAGGCTCACACACCACTGGGCAGGCTGCACACCTTCCTCCCTGGAAATACTAGTCAGTCGCAGGTGGTCATTTCCTTTTCGCGGTCATCCAGCACAACCCAAAGCACGCATTTGTCTGCCTCATCCACATCACCATGTCAAAACTGAAGCCTGGGTATTACATCTGGGGAGGTGGCAATTAGTCCTCGAATGGAAACAAGACAGTGCCAAGCAGAGCCAGAGCAAGTGTATGTATTCAGTGCATTCTCACAGTTGAGGACAGGGGTTTTAGACTGGAGGCTAGAAAACTGAGGAGAGCTAGATGAAGACTGAGAAAAGGAGGTGGGATGGAGAAGTTTTCTCATAAGTGGCCCAGAATGGAATGGCCTTCAAGGTGCATTTCCTCCTACCAGTTGAGGGGGAAAGGGAAATTATTCTCATTTCCACAGCCTAATTATCATGGATGGATTTGAGGCAAGAAAACAAAAAGTAGATAATGATGTAACGTGAGACAGACTCGAAGGAAAGGCTGACACCTGGCTGTGAGGCAAGGTTTGGAGGAGACACACTCTCCCTGGCATGTGGCCCATCTGTATTGAAGTAGAGAGATGAGGATGGCAGGTGAGTTTGGCGGGCTCTTTTGGATGATGAAAAATGCCTCATTTCTCCCAGCAAATCAACTGAGCTGCTCCCCATCCACCCTCAGAGGTTTCAGGATGAGGCTTTGTGATGCCAGCCTCATGGAGGCCTGCCATTGGCTGGTGAAGTGACTAACTGATGTCATAATCATAAGGGTGTGGTCCCCTACATATAGGGGTGTTCAGGGGCTCTGGAGCAGACCACTGGGAGTCTTCAAAATGGCCAGGGTTGCCTCACTGGCCCTGCCCAGAGGCGGGAGCCATGGCCTCCCAGGAGCTGTATGAGGTTGAAAGGATCATTGACAAGAGGCAAACAAGAAAGGGAAGACAGAGTATTTGGTTTGTTGGAAAGGCTGCGGCAGGGATGACGCCAACTGGGAGCCAGAACAACACCTGGTGAACTCTGAGGAGTGCATCCACGACTTCAACCGGCCCCACACCGAGAAGCAGAAGGAGGGCACCCTCACTAGAGACAAGCGGACCTCCCCAAACAACGGCCAGAAGCAGATCTCCAGATTCACCAACAGCTTCTCCAAGGGCGCCCCCAAGGCCCTAGTGGTGGGCAAGGAGCACGAGGCCAAGAGCAGCCCACTGTTTACCCCCAGCCAGAAGTTCCAGAAGAGCTCCACACAGGGCCTAGCCACCTACAAGAACATGGACCTGGCCCAGACGGGCAACAGGATTCTCATGCCCAAGAGCCCCATAAAGACTGGGACTGTGCTGGACAGCTTTCAGGACGAGAGCCCCGAGAATCCGGACCCCACGGAGCAGGGGCCGGAAGACCTGGCCCCAGAGGCAGCGGCCGAGAAGCGGATTGGGGCCCTACCGAGCCCGGGGGCGGAGCCGGTGAGCATGGGGAGCCGGCCCTGGATACACCCGTTGTTGCCACGGGCGTCGGGCCCTGTGAAGACCGCCATGGCCACGGGGCTGGCCGTGAAAGGGAATGGCACGTCCCAGTTGGTGGACACGCTGACGGCCAATTGCACGAGCCCCCTGCAGTCGTCAGTCATGGGAGTGAAAGCTGGGAAGAGGAAGTTCATCAAGGACAGGCGAGACCAGCCCTTTGACAAGCAGCTGCGCTTCAGCGTGCGGCAGAGGGAGAGCGCCTACAGGTACCGGGACATCGTGGTCCGGAAGCAGGACGGCTTCACCCACATCCTGCTGTCCACCAAGTCATCCGAGAACAACTCGCTGAACCCGGAGGTGATGAAGGAGCTGCAGAGCGCACTGAGCATGGCCAACGCCGACGACAGCAAGCTGGTGTTGCTCAGCGCTGTGGGCAGCGTCTTCTGCTGCGGCCTGGACTTCCTCTACTTCATCCGGCGCCTGCCGAATGGCCGCAAGAGGGAGAGCGCCAGGATGGTCGAGGCCATCAGAAACTTCGTGAACACCTTCATCCAGTTCAAGAAGCCTATTGTCGTAGCTGTGAATGGCCCGGCCATTGGGCTAGGAGCATCCATCCTGCCTCTCTGTGATGTGGTCTGGGCCAACGAAAAGGCATGGTTCCAGACGCCCTATACCACCTTCGGGCAGAGTCCATATGGCTGTTCCACCGTCATGTTCCCCAAGATTATGGGAGAAGCATCTGCCAACGAAATGCTGCTCAGAGGGCGGAAGTTAACAGCACAGGAGGCGTGCAGCAAAGGACTGGTCTCCCAGGTGTTCTGGCCTGGGACCTTCACCCAGGAAGTCATGGTTCGCATCAAGGAGCTCGCCTCTTGCAACCCCATCGTGCTGGAGGAATCCAAGGCCCTTGTGCGCTGCAACATGAGGCTGGAGCTGGAGCGGGCCAACGAGCAGGAGTGTGAGGTGCTCAAGAAGATATGGGGCTCCGCTCAGGGCATGGACTCCTTGCTCAAGTACCTGGAGAGCAAGATCGACGAGTTCTGACTGCCCGGCCGCCCGACCTCACCAGGGCATGTGGCGCCGGACGTCACGGCCTGGGCCAGGCTGTACCGAGCTCCCTCTGGGAAGCAGGACTTGAGACAAACAAGCTATTGATTGCTAAGGAGTTCTGAAGTACTGTAACTTTAAAATAAATAACTACAAAACTCAAAAAAAAAAAAATTTATACCTAAATTGCTGGCTTCTTTAAAAGCACATTCATGGACTATCTACAACTCCTTTTTGAAGGTATATTTCACTTTTTTTTTTTCTGTTTTTGCATGTGAGTATATGCACGTGTATGTGTGTGAGTGCCTCTGTGTGTGAGTTTTCCAAATAGAACAAGGTGAAAAATTATAAGATTACTTTATGAAGTCATGCCTATTGAAATATTGAATCTGGTATGGAAGAAAAGTCTGGATACTTGGAGCCAGAAAGTATCAGTTTCTATTCAACCACCACAAAGCTGTCTGTTCTTGGAAAACATAGCTTATCCTCTGTAATTAAATCATCCATTTGTCAGGACTGGTCAGAAGATTTAATAAGATATCAGAAATACAGTACCTACCCCTAATGTAACTTAGGTAAGTCATGAATGTTAATTGTCTTTCCCTCTAGTAATATTTTACTCTAATTATAGCCAAATTGCCAAGGAGGAAAAGACTAAGCCAATGTAATCATATAAAAAATTGATTATTAGCCATCTGTGTATATTTCAAACCGCCTAGGAAAATTCTCCATTTCATTGACATATTGAAAGAGTGAATGATTATAACAGCAACTGACTCCAACAGAAGTAGGTCCCTTATTCCTCAGGGACTTTTAAAAAGTCTTCCCAACCACATACCAGAATCTCTCTACTGTTGTCCTGCTCTTAAGTCATCCCCTTTTCTCACCTTGTCATCTGCAGTGGTTCCATTCTTGCTTTCATCTAATTAACTCTCTACATTATACCCAGGCTGCACTGTCAAAATACAAATTAGTTGTCATCACCTTCCTCCGTACAAACTGGCAAATTTTGTACCATGTTGCCCTAGAGTGCAAAACAAAATTCATAGTCCTCAGGGCTCTATGCATGCAGGCTGTTGCTCGACTCTTTGTGGCCCTGTGGAGTCTTCCAGGCTCCTCCGTCCAAGGGATTCTCCAGGCAAGAATACCAGAGTGGGTTGCTGCTCCCGCCTCCAGGGGATCTTCCTGACTTAAGGGCTGACCCATGTCTCTTAGGTCTCCTGCACTGGCAGGCGGGTTCTTTCCCTCTAGCGCCACCAGCCTTTGCATCCTGCCCTGCCCTCATTTCACATCCTGGTTCTCATGTTTGCTGGCCCCTGTTTCTAGACTTCAGACACAAGATCAGTTCTGCTTTGGCCCTTTGTTCTTGTTCTAACTTGGCTTTCTCTCCTAGATCATCCTGTAATTTCAATTATCCACTCATTCCCCTACCCATTGATAAAAAGCAAATATTTACTGAGCATCTCCTATGTGTTAGGTGTGATTTCAGGAGTTGTTGACATAGGTATAAACAAAACAGACAACAACAAACCCCACTCATGTGGCTTTAATCTTTAGGGGAATATTGATGATACAAATAAAGAGCCCATAGGAGGTGATGAGTGCTACGGGGGAAATGAAGCAGGAAAGTAGTTTAAGGAGAACTACAGAGGAGGTACTCATTGTTTTACTATCTCAAATGAATGTTTTAAAAACTTTAACCAGAAAGGGCTCCTTGGTAAAGTGGGTCAAGTTCTGAAAGAGATGACAGAGTCAGGCATACTGATATTAGCAAGAATATCACTATTACTGTTCCTGGCAGAGAGAACTGCTAATGCAAAGGTTGAGGTAGGAGCTTGATCAAGGTCCATCAACTGGAGCTTCATAATAGAGGTATAAGAGAAGGAAGTTCAAGACTTTTGAACTCTGTGGGAGAAGGTGAGGGTGGGATGTTTCGAAAGAACAGCATGTATATTATCTGTGGTGAAACAGACCACCAGCCCAGGTGGGAAGCATGAGTCAAGTGTTCGGGCCTGGTGGGCTGGGAAGACCCAGAGGAATCGGG